>PVKM010000546.1:0-102742 GCA_004027735.1 Carollia perspicillata
AAATGGGGACAACTGTAACTGAGTGGCAATAAAAAACTTAAAAATAAAAATAAACATTAATGGTTACTGTACTAGATAACGCAGACGTGGAACATTCCCATCACCAAAGGTTCCAGGACAGAGCCGGTTTAGAACGATTGGGAGTCCGCAGGCTCTCTCTCACTCCTTTCATGGGCCTTCATCAGGCGCTAAGGGGACGTACTGAGGGCAAGAGAGCCACCCTCTGGGCCACAGGCGTGCAGCGATAACTGGTGTCACCAAGAGACCAGGGAGAAAGCTTCCTTAATCCCCAGGACCTTTCTTCATGCAAAAGAGAAGCTTTAAGGTATTGGGCAGGAACAGAAAAAATGCTCCCTCCCATTTCTCAGGCAAAGGCACGCCATGTCTGAGGGACAGGCAGAAGTATAAGGTGGCAGGTCCCAGGACAGGGGCAGAAATACTTGGCCCCATTCATGGCGCACTGATACAGCGTTCTGCTACTACCCAGGAAGAGGCAGGAAACCAGCTCGAGACCTTCCACGTACGTGTCAGTTTCCACGAGGAGCAGGAATACTAAGAACGCCTCACTCGGGATCACAGGGTCTGCCTAGACCTGAGGCTGGATCAGGAGAACCAAGAATCTCCCTCATCCCCACCAAAATCTTAGCACTAGTAAAAAGTGACAGTGCTCCATTGTTAGGGGAGGGGTAGAATGATGGAGCCCTTCTGTGGGGCAGGGGTTGCGGACTTGCTGAGCACTGAGGCTGAAACCGGAGCCCTGGGAGTTTCCCTCCACCCTGCTGCGCTACCGCTGAGGAATGTCAAATCTGTGATGAGCTGAAGATGACTAATACCTTAAACCCAGTTCAACTATGGCTAGATCAACTCAACCTCCCACTCAAATGGTTTGGGAACACTGTAGATTTAAATTGAATGATAGAAATAATTACACAAGGTATAATCCACTAAACTTCCACTATCAAAATTGGTAGCCACTGGCCACAAAAGGCTATACTAAGCACTCAAAATGAGGCTGGTGTAAATGAGAAAGTAAATTTTTAAATTTACTTAAGTTTAATTTATGTTAAAACTAAAAAAGTGTTATTTTACTTTATTTTTATATTATTATATATTAAAATAATATTTTGAATGCAATGGATTAAATAAACTGTGCCATCAAAATTAATTTCACCTTCTTGAAATGTTTTTAAATTTTTCTACCAGAAAATGTAGTATTACATATGTGACTAACATTCTATTTTTATTGGTTAGTGCTGATCTAAACACCTCTATTAAGGGCGCAGAGACTTTCCAGATTGGAATAAAGCAAGATCCAACTCTATGCAGTCCACAAGAAACCCACAAAGACATAAGTAGATTGAAAGTAAAAAGATAGAACAAGTATACCATGACAATATAGAAGAAAACTAAAGTCTGTGTTATTATCAGACATAATAGACTTCAACACGTGGCATATTACTTGAGATAAAGAGGGACTTTGCATAGGATTAAAAGCTCAGCTCAACAAGAAGACATGGTAATCCTAAAAGTACGTGCACCTACAACATAACAACAGAGCTTCAAAATATGTGAAAACGTGGACTAAGTGAAAGGAGAAATAGACAAATCCACAGACATAGGTGGGAGCTTTCTCACTCCTCTACCAAGCATTATGACAACTTGTACACGGAAAAGCAGGGAGGGGATGGAGGAGTTGAATAGTCAATGTGACCTAACTGACATTTATTAAAATTTGCCCAACAAGTACTCGCAGCATATACAACAATATACACAATATTTGGGGCCATAAAACCGATCTCAATAACTTTCAAGTAACTGAAATCACACAAAATACATTCTCTGACCACAACAGCATTTACTTAAGAATCAATAAAAAGATCTCTGCAAAGTCACCCCACTTTTGGTCTTTCAGCAACGCACTGCCAAGCCCACATGTCAAAGATGAAATGATAAAGGAAAATAGAAAGTATTTTAAATAGAGCTCACTGCTTGTGCTAAAATTTCAACAAGATATTCCAGAAATCTTCTAATTAAATATGTATCAAATTTCTTTATGAACCACTAGCTAACTCTAGCTTTGTCTAATCAAGAGTGGCTGAAGGCATGCTACTGAATGTTGAGTCAGCAAGTCACTACAGTTTTATTTTGTTTTGCGTTTTGTCTTTTTTTTTTCCTGGCTCTTTCCCCTATTATTTGCTTAACTAAATCAAATTAATATTTATCGGTCACCTAGTAAGCATAAGGTTTATGTTAGATGTTTCTGAAATTGTGAAAATGAGTAAGGCAAAGCTTCTGATTTCAAGGAATTGTGTTATAGGTACTGTACACCTAGGTCTGCTGCTTGGATCTGTAACTCTCAATTTACCTTTTATGGAACTTTTTTTAAGACAGTATTTTACCGGGCAAGTTATTTCTTTGATTCAACTAGGTCCCTGCATTGGTTCATTATATCAATAAACATTGAAGGTCTTGGGGCTGTGCCTTTCCTAATGTTTAGGACTCAGTACAGATCTTGGGACTCTGCCAAGGGAAATTTCAATTAATTTTTTATAGACATGTTAAAAAAATATGTCCTCTAGCTTGATTCTGAGTTCTTGCTTCTTGATGTTTTTCTCCTTTACTCCAACAGAAAATATGTCCTCTTTAAAAAAAATAGTTGATAGAATGATTACATATAGCTGTATTATAAAAATTGCAGCTGCTAAAAAATTTGCACTGAAGAACAATGAGCAAAAAGAACTCTGTTGAGCCATTAAATTGCTCGAGTGATTAACTCTACCTTGTCATAGATAACAGTTTTTCTTCCACATCTCAATATATACAGTAGAATTACATCTTACTTTGAGATTAGGTATTAGAGTCAGAGTAAAATGAACATCATAGTTAAAACCACTCCTAAAAAATTCCTAATATCAGTATTAACTCTTTAAGACACGGATTACTGAAGGTTAAATGCCAATGACTTTTTGTTTTGGCATTTTTTTTCTTGGATGCTGGATGCCAAGGTTATTATGAGGATGTGGTAGGGAACAGCGCTAATAAATCCTGATACTTTTTTCTCTCAGCTGAAAATGTAAAACGGAATTTGAGAAGGCTAAATATGAGTATAAATTCATGTTTCAAAAACCAAACTGCTTAATATGAGAATATTATGTGTTATGGCACATAATACATAATATGTGTTATGGCAAAAATAACCTAATTATGATCGTACTATTAAGTAATAGAAAATTACATGGTCCAATCATGAATCTAAAATTGTCAGCCAGTCTTAAAATACCTCATTCAGGTTTACTTTCTCTTAGTTTTAAACATTTTAAACATAAGACAACAGTAAAATGTTGTTAAATTGCAGCAAGAAACTATATTAATATAAAACAAAACTTTCAATGTATGTGACTTGACTTTAAGGAGAATTTATGTCATTTGACTTTGCTTGATCTTGCCATTCTGGGCTGATTTTTATTTTAATTGGGGTTTCATAAGAATACACGTGAATACTAAACACAAAGGACAATATTACGCACGATGCTTACTTGTTAACACAGTGATTGATCTGGATGGCTTGGTAACCACAGGTCCATTTACTACCACCAGAGTGATTATGTAATAAAGGCCATGATAATTGGCCTTAAAGATAACAGGAGGAGGCAAAGTGCTGTTGAAATGCTCAAATTCGAAGAAGTAATTTTTTGATTCACCAGTTATCTTCACAACATACACAGATGATGGACTCATGACATCTGAAGCTTCTAAAGAGACAACGATGCTATTATCATCTTGAACAGTTACATGGAATGTCGTGGCATTCTGTTTAAGAAAAGAGAAAACACGGAAATGGAGGTCAAATTCAGATCACTGGCAATAAAGTTACACTGAGGTAATTTTTCCAAAACTAATGTTGTGGTAAGCATTACTTTGTAAAATAGAATTATACAGTACACAAGGAAAGGCAGAAAAAGAGATTAAATCTCTTGTGTCTCAAGATTTTCTTGGGGTTTTACTTTGAGGATTCTTCTGCATTGAAAAGGTCCTTCCAGTTCATGGGTTGTATCATGTAATAAACACAAAATAACCATCATGGAAATGGGCAAATAATGAATGGATGAAAATCATCTTGGCATTCAACTTCCAGAGAAGCCCTTGTTTTCAGCTCCGCTAGAGAAGCTGTGTGGTTTGAAGAAGCTCCCTGTTTTACTTTGGAGGGAGAGTTGCTGTGATAGTCCTGGAAGAATTCTAGAAGACTGTTTGAAGGCAGTTATTTCCTCCCTCACTTCTCACTTGGCAGCCCTGAAAAATTAAAAGCCAGCTCTGAAAAACCTGTGATAAAACTCCTCGTTGATGGTTAGCCAGCTCTTAATAACTGAAGCTAAGATGGTCTTTGAAGGGACCAGACCGAGGATCCACAGTGTATAAGGGAAAGTCAACAAACAGCGGACTGGAAACTTTGCCCCTAATCTCCAGGAAAATGTTTATGGACCGTATCTGAAAAAGCGTTTGTATAGCTGGTTTAAATAGCTCTTCCTAATCTTTTCTCAGGCTCTACAGGCAGAATGAGTCCTGCTGCTCTCTGGTCTCATGCCAGACTCATATACTTCGTACCATTTTCCGCTTTGTTTTTAATGCATCTCCTTGGTGTGCAGGAGCCTGGACAAGTGATTTCATGACTCTGAACCTCAGACTTCTCTTCTCTGAACCTGGGACAGAAAAACTGCTGCAACTTGTCACGGATTTACAGGGGTCCAGAGGCTAAGCCGGGTGGTCCATAAACACAATCATCTCAGTTGATATCCAAATGACCTTGTACAGTGGTATTATTATTTTCTCTTCTTAAATTGTGCTATTATTTTTATTGTATTTTTCTATTACCATTTATCCCCCTCATGCCCCCTCCCCACTCTGCAATCGCCACTCTGTTGTCTATACCCCCGAGTCCACACACATTGTCAGCACACCAACCAAGCATACAATACCTATCATTACCCTAAAAGAAACTACACAGACCTAGAATGTATGAATATTTTTCCTTCTTCGTTTATTTTTAGAAATCTAGTTTTTACAGGTCCTAGGACTTTTAAAGACTATCTCATTGAAACAGTTGAATGCTGCGTTAATATTTAATGGGCTTAATTGTGTTCATGCTATTCTAAGCACACTAGACCTTAAGTCCTCTAAGGACAGGGACTGTATCTTATCTCCAGCTGCACATCTGGCTCTAGGACCAATTCCTGGCATCTGCTAGTTTCCCATTATACCTGGGAGGTTCCTGGCCAGTTTGCAAACCAAGAATACTTTTGGGATCAAACATAAAATGTGACCCATTCTATACAGTTATGCATTATGTGATGACGTTTTGGTTAACAGTGGACCACACATGTGATGGTGGTCCCATAAGATAACAACATAACTGAAAAACTCCTATAGCCTAGGGTGGATAGCAATTGTGATGTCATAGCCTTGGAAACGCTGTACTCTGCAATGCATCACTCACGTGTTTGTGGTGATGCTGGGGTACACAGACCTACTACTGCACTGCCAGTTGCTATAGCACATAATACTTGATCATGGTAATAAGCAACTATGTTACTAATTTTTGTGTTTACCATACTAGACATTTTATCATTACTTGAGAGCAGAATCTTTTTACGTATAAAAAAGTTTGCTGTTAAACAGTGTGCTGTGTAATGCCAGCAGCAGCCTCATGCAGTGTGCTGGATTCAATCTCTTATTGTTTTGTACAGGAACATGCTGCACAGGCTTGCAGCCCAGGGGCCATCGGCTGGACCACACAGCTTAGGTGTGTTGTAGGCTAGACCACCAAGAACTGGATGAGGGCCCTGCATGATGTTGGAACAGCAACAAAATTGCCTAATGATGTTTATTTCTCTGAACTATTCTCATCATGTTAAGTGGTGTGTGACTATTGCCAGTGGCCCTAGTGAAACTGTGAGGCTGAACCACTTTCTGAATATGCAATAGCATCGAATTCTGGATTTTATTCATTATCTGTGATATTTATTATAGGACCTGATTCACTAACTCAGAAAGCAATAAGTTTACGAACATCACATTCATATTTATTAAGAATTTTTCACTCTATGTTTTAACAGCCAATATCTGAAAGTTTTATGATAATAAAAAGAATCAATTCAATTTTGTAAATTGTTTAAGAAACATATGACTATCGTGTCACGATGCTTTGTAGATGGTGGATCTTCCAGAGAAAGGAGTTAATCTTTTGAAATCTAAGGATGTCTTTGGGGATGGTTGTATCAGCCATGAAAATAAACACTAATTACGTGCTCCCAGATTGCCAAAAGTAAATCAGATTCAGTCAGTGGGACTAATGAGAAAAAAGCAATAGGTCAGGTGAGGTCTAGGCAGTGAGCCTGAAAGAAATGTCAGCATGCGATTTCTCCTCTGTCCTCTTTGCTTCTGCTTTTGCTAGAATCTCTATTCGGGAGCAAATTGTAAATATACGCTGCAGGCATGGAACCTCTGCTGAGAAGTGGAGAAAGAAGGAAGAGCTAAAAGTAATAGTAGTGGATCTGACAAGCTTAGGCAAGACCAACACTGATATGTTTGGTGAGTAGAAAAATATTTAAAACGTTTTTTTTCTGAGATGGAGCAATTGCTTGACTCCGCAGTGAAAATATTTTCACTAAAATTTCCTTTGCATAACAAACTTTAATATAGAAAATTCTCCGGTCCACCACCCTTATTTCACACTTGAGAGAACAGTAGTACAAACTGATGCAGAACAAGGTCTGGGATCCACGTGTCCTTGTGGCTGTTGGTACTATTCCTGTGCTAGGGGTGAGCTGCTTGGGGCAGTGAAAGGGGCCCGGGTGCTCGGCTGCAGCAAGGGTGGGAGAGCCCAGGAGCCTGCTACCTGTTCCATAGCCAGTCCTGGCAGCTACAGAACATACCTGAGGCAGAGTGAGCAGCACTGAAGAGGAGAAAAGTGCGGGATGAGTCCCTAGGGTGTGGAACAAGGAAGAGAACTGGACACAGATACATACAGAGATGCATACAGTCAGAAATCCTGGGAAGTCCTCCAACAACCCAACAAATGTAACAACTATTACCTATTGATTCCCTAATCTGGACCAATCTTCAGAAATAAGTGTTACTCTCCTTATTTTACTCAGAGAGGTTAAATAATTTGCTTAAGAGCATAGCAACAAACGTGGTGTCGGCAAGCCTGAGTTTCCATTCCTTTTTTGTAGCGTATAACCAGCGAGAGCTTGTGGAAACCCAAGGACCTCTTAACTTCATCTTCTGAATTTATGAAATAGTGGTAATTCCTAGAACTCATGAGATTTTTGTAAAGATTAAGTGGCTTTTATAAAAATGATAACAGTATGAACGCAACACTTATTAGTTATATTTCAAAGGTTATTGTGTTTTAGTTAAATCTCAAATCACTCAATGAACTTTTAAGTATAAGGGTTCTATAAACTTTCATTTAACTAACTTCAAAACACTATAAAATTCCATAATTATGTTCCCTAGGTATTTTATTCACACAACATTGGAGAGCTATCCATTTGCTAATTCACAACAAACAAACATTAGCTAAGTGTCAACTTGGTGTGAGGCGCCCCTCTGGGGTCTGGGGGTCGACAGCAGGCAGACAGGCAGGCAGACAAGTAAGGCAGGGTTCTCCGACTCCGGGAGCTCAGGCTCTGGTAAGAAAGGCACGTTCAAATGCATAATTACAGCACAACTTGAGGGTTATTAGCTACAGGCTTTGAAAAACTGTCCGGATAATACCTGTTTTGTCTGCCTGTCTGGAATCCCTTCTAAGATTATACCCTCTTCTTAAGGAGCCCTGCTTCTCTCCTATTCCAAAGCCAATAAGGGGCCCTCATGGGGGTGCTAATTATGACACTCCACTCCCAGGTCAGAGCAGGAGGCACCCTGACTCAGTCTGGATGAACCATTGTGCCCAGTCTCCTCTCCAAGAGAGTGACAGGGATGCACATGTGGACCATGCCCACCAACTAGAATGCTTTCTCCGAAATTGTATGACTGGAATTAATGAGAGGGAGCTTTCTCCTCTGGTTTCAAGTATGTATGGGTGCAAAGCTGGGCAAGTCAGCCTCTGGGATTTCTGCCCCATGAAGACAGCTACTTGGGGGAGAAGTCCTGGTCTCAATCATCCTAGGGCCCAGACACTGCACTGCGTGGGGACATGAGTGAATAAATCTCTGTTCATGGTTTAAGTTTTTAAAGCTGGACTTCCAGAATTTGCAGCCAAATGTGCTGGTCTGTAGAAGAGAATTTTTCAGTGATGTAGACACAAAAAGAAAGAAGCAATTAATTCTGCTTCTGCAGGTAAGAGTGAAGGAAGGCTTCAGAGTGGAAGTAATGCTTGAAAGATGCTTGGGAGTGTCCCAGGAACAGCAGTCAGAAAAGTCACCTGGAGAAGGGGGAAGAGAGTCCATGGTCCACTGGAGTGGCTGGACAGTAGGAGAGTGCTCAGGGCAGATGGCCCCTTCCAAGCAGGGCCTAGTTAAGGAGCTTGGATATTGTTTAGGTGAAAGGAATTATGAATGTTTCAACACAGAAAAGTAACATGATTAGGTAGTTCACAGTTTAGAAAGACCGATGTAGTTCGGAGTATGGACCCATATTAGTTAGGAATTGGGGCCATGGAAGGCCAGTAGACAGTAAAGAGTCTTTTGCAACAGTTCAGGTAAGACAGGATGAGAATGTGAGCAAGTGCCGGCTGCACCAAATCTGCTTGTGTGACTTGCCTCTAGAGCATCATCAGTGCTCCAGTTGGCATCCCAATCAATGGTCAGACGTATTAGAGGGCATTTTAGAAGGAACACTTAAAAAATTCTGCTGTGCTGTGCTTACCACATCAGAAGTGATGGGACGTTCAATTCTTTTGAATCATAACATTGACGATGTCCGGTGCTTACATAGCACTTACGGACAGCCATGAAACTCTGCAGACATTGTGTACTTCGTCCACTTAGCTTCCTGTCTGCCTCCCAGGAAACCTTTTCAACAAGATACTCATGCTTTTCATTCTGTTTAGGAAGATCAAAGTCCCAGAGCTGCCCTACCAGAGTAGGGCTTCCCCTGACGCTTTCTAAGAATTATTTACAGCTTTCTTTCAAAAATTGTCAGAGCAGAATTTGAATGTTGATCTCAAAGGCTAGGAATGGCTTCCCCAATCTTCCATTATTCATGCAATTATTCTTCCGATATGTTTTGAGTAATAGCTGTGTGTCAGAAGCTTTGCAGGACACTGGGGATGCGCTCTACTTGGGAGCAAAGAGAGACAGGCCTAATGTGCCTTTGTCCTTTCTAGAATTGTGCCTGATTGATAATAATAGCAATGATGATAATAAGGACGATGATGATAACATAATAAAGACCATAAACGTACGTAGTGCTTATCATGTGCTTCCAGGAACTGCTCTGAACCTAAGACACCAGGCCCTTGCTAAATAAGTATATTTATAATCTCCTGTGTGATACCAGACTTCCTTATATGTAGCCTAAATGTATCTTTTCATGTGGAGTATGTCGTTCTTTCTCCTTGCCTGAGCCCACATTCACGCCAGCTCTGCCTTTCATGTTGGACGTGCTCAGATACATTCGCCCCTGTCTTTACCTTTCCATAATGCAGAGCACTCATTTCTGCCGCCCCTCTTTCGGTAAAGGGCTCCAAACCCCAATGTCTGGCAGGTTGTGTAAATGTGAGAAGCAGTCAAACGTAAGAGGATTGAAAGGTAGAATAGTTAGGAAACAGGAGGATACCTGCATTATCTAAAAGCATCGTGAAAAGCACAATTACAACAAAACAAAGCTACACTGGCCAAGGAAAAACACACAACTGGCCAGTCTCAGCCCATCGGCTATCACATCACAACCCTTGAATTTGCTGCATTGTCGTTTCCCTGACCAAATCGCTCAACTTCGGACCTTCGGCTTCCAATCCTGCTCTGTGCCTTCTGCTCAGCTAGAGTGCAGGATAACAACTGAATTCTGCTACCCACTAAGCATTAATTTAAAGTAAATACAAATGATGTTTGCTTATCAAGTTGCCATATGTGTGTGTAAAAATTTCTAATATGTATACATATACATTATAAATATATACTATAATGTGCAATAATTATTTTTAGATTTCCAATATGGACTTGGGGTGGAAGCTCTGCAGAACTCTTACTTTTGAAGATTAAAACAAACATGCTTGAGGAAAGAATTTAACCTGGCATTTTTAATTGGAAAGGAACTGTTGTGATGAAGATGTGTGCCAAGGTATTATGTGATATATAAGATAATAATATTAACTATAGATAACATTTCACATCTTATAAAGCACTTTCAAATACATGTTCTTAGTTGATCCTCAAAACATCCTATTAGGTTAATAGCTCACTTCACAGATGAAAACACTGAGGTGCAAAGAAATTAAATGGGTTTCCCAAGGCTTCTCTATTACACTGTGGAGGAGCTTGCATTCAAGGCAATTCTTTAACTACACATTTTATGGTTCCATTATACTACAGTCCCCAGCCTGTAGGGCCCTGGAGCCAAAATGGTTTGTTGAATGCTACCTTTTATATCTGTACTTAACTGATGGTGAGCTCCCTCAGCACAAACCATGACTTACTCCTCTAGAATATGATTGATAGATGCTCAGAAAAAATGTGGTGTCATGAAAAAGGCAATTTGGGAAGAAAAAGAAATTTGAGAGATAGCCGAACCTGGGTTCAAATCCCATGGAAGCGATAGTCTCTCATTGTAATTCCTTGAGCCTCATGGAATTACATGAATTCCTTAAGCCTCATTTATTTCTTGAGATAAATTATGGAAATACTAAAACCCAATGGGATGAGGTTTTTGTGGGGGAAGAAAGAAGATTATAGGTGTATATTTCCTACCCCAACACCTGCTATCTATCGGTCCTCCAAAAACAGCAGCTAATTGTTGCTACAAAATGTATGGGGTACAGTTTCTCAATGAATTTCTTTGGGAGATACACGTTTTAGAAGTTGTATCTTTTTAGGTCACTAATTCAATGGTTCATATATTGTTCAATAACCATTCTGACTTTGTATTTATTCAACATCAGCATTATCTTTTTTGTGGCATTATAAACAAGAGAAAGCAGCGTTTCTTTTTCTGTTAGGCCTACTTCTCACCACCTGAGCGAAGCTGTTTGACTAAAGGTTGCCATAGGAACAGCGTCTAGGACCTACTGTGCTGAGAAATTCAGGAGCCTGTGACACTGTGCCCCACTGATAACTGACTTGCGAGGAAGTGGTTCCACCACCTAGAAGGCCACAAAATACATTTGTTCTCCACAATTTAATGATCTGGCAAATTTTAAAAATAAACAACATTTTTCTGGCTTAACGTGTTATAAAAAATAAGGTTACCTGAAAGGTTAATTCTGCCTGTGGAACAAGTGTTATTTTCATAAAATGGAGCACTGACAAACATGAGTTTGCCTAATTTTTAAAATTCTCCATCTTCTTTTCTATTCTTTTCTGTATGTAGAGTTTTAAAATGGTTTTACCTTGGAAAGACGCTTCTAACAATGCAGCTGTCGAACTTGCTGGAAGATACTGTGAAAGATGACGGTGCTAATCATTCATTGTAGGATTGATGAGTTCAGTCAAATCTCCCCACAGGCATGGAGTGTCTCTCCCACTGTGACAGTGGTTAATTAAATGCTGATGACAGCTGACAAAAAGTGCAGTCTACTTACCAAACACGTGGCTCACAACATAGTTAGGTATGTCCCTGGTGACCGTTTGTAAGCACTGTGCTTTAACTCCCCTCCTTGTTGAGTCATTCACATCATCAACAACACCACTGTCGGAACCTTAAAGCTAATAGCTTCTTGTGTCTGCCACCATTGCTGGGATTTTACGATTTTCCTAGGAGGCTGATCCCCCATGTCAGATGAATCAAAGCCCAGACATTAAAGGAGGTGAAGGGCAACACTTTACATGCATGCTTTGCTCCGTGTTTACCTTCAAGCAGTTCTTAAGAACTCAGTGCCTACTGTATGCCTGGTGCTAAGGATATGATGGTTCAGGAAACAAATGTGGTCCCTGTGCCAGTGGTGTTTGTAGTCTACAAGTAAAGAGAGACAGTAAGCCCTTTTAAATAATAAAGTCATTATGAGAGAAAAAGCATTGTTAAGAAGTGCACGATGGTAGTAGAAGCCTCATGGGAGGATCTAACCTAGCGGAAGGAAGAGTCTGCATACAGGTAAGTACGGGCTTGGTGATGAATTAGAGGAAGGGCAGGATCTATAAAGAATGGTGCATATGAAGCTCTGGGGGCTGGAGAAAGCACAATGCATTTGAGAAACCAGAATAATATCAGAATGGTTAATAGTAGAGATGAGATCGTGGGATGCTTTGTAGGTCCTTCTAAAAACGTTGAGGTTTATTACTAAAAACTGAGGCTGTTTTTTAGTAATAAAAATGCTGAGGATGGAGCTAGAAAACACACGGAGAGAAGAGCCAGCACGATGGTGTGATGCCGGGATATGGGAGGGGCAATCGGCAAAGAGAAATATCCAGATGGCGAGGAGGTCAAAGAACATTGAAACTGGAAATGGCTAATGTGCCATTTGAAGTGCATTGTCAGTAGTGAACACATCTCCACTCCCCAAATCCCAGCCTTCACAAATGTTTGCTACACTCACAAGTGTTCCCTGTGACTGCAACACTTGTGATTTGCTGGAGGGACTGAGTTTCACATCCATGTGTTAGGGCACAGAAGCAATTTGTGGAATTTGGAGCCTGAGGGAAGAGGAGATTGTGAGAGTGAAAATATCCCCCAAATAGACAAAAATCCCAAGAGGATTTGAACTTCCATGAGAGTTGGAAAGGGACTTAAAGCCAATTTTACTTAGGTCTCAAGGGGGCAGGAAGGTCAAGAGTTGGTAAGGATAGGCTGAAGTAGGTGTGATTGAAGTATTCTAGGAGAGAACTGATGGTGGCTAGGGCCAGGGCTCAGGAGAAATTTACAGGGTACATTCCTATAAATTTAGTGACTTGAGATTTGGTTGGTTGTGGTGTTGCTTTTATGCATACACACTTACCATCATCATTATCAGCACCATCAACATATAATGAAAAGACGGCTGGTGAGCAGATATATTAACAGGACAGGAGAAAGGGTGATGTGTATCAATTACATGAATGTCACTTTAAGAGCAGTCATCTTCATTACATGGGAAGTTAGAGGACATTCAGGTGTAGAGGGAAAAATAGTGACTTAAAGCAAATAGAGCTGAATGTGAATATTGGTTCCATCACATACAGACTACCACTTAGAGCCCTCTCCGAACTTTAGTTTCCTCACGTGTAAAGTGGGAAAAGAATGCCTACCTTACAAGGTTATTATGAGATTAAAATGAAAAAAAAAAATGTCATTAAGATACATGCCTTATTTTAGGCCTTGCACATACTGAGCTTAATTTTGATGTTTAAGAAACATCAAACATAGCATAATTATTATTATGCTTAATAATCTGGCTAAGGAAGCTCTTGTGAGAGGCCTTGCAAAGCTTCTGAATGTCACAAAAATCCTAATAGACAATAAAGGAAATTTAAGTTTTTACTTGTATGCAAACCCTCCACATCCTAACAAATCTCTGAAATAATAATCATGCAAATTTTCAGTATGTACCCTTCAAGAACACGGCTCAGATTTGTTGTTACCTGAACTAGTTGGAAATATTATTTCTCATCCTTATTAAAATGATTTCTAAACTAGTCTAATCCTCTTATTACTCCCTTCTTCAAAAATACTGAATTATGAAGAGTAACAGAATTATGAGATTACAGGACCTTGGTAAAACAATAAAAGTATGAAAACAGGATTTTAAAGAATAAAAAGCATAAAATTTAGGGCAATTTTTTTTTGCTTATTCAGTTGTTGAACATAGGCAAGTTATATAGTCTCTCTGAGATAGTCCTCTCATCTGTAAAATGGGATTAACACATTTTCACTACAGTTTTGTGTTGATTGCATTAGATATTGTCTGTAAACTACCTAGCAACACTGGGTGCATTCTAAGTGCCCAATAAAAGCATAATCCTGGGAGGAAAACATCACTGATGTTATGGTTTATTGTCAAATAAAAACCAGAGTTAGAGAAATAGAAGGGTCTTTGACATTCAAAATTTTCCTCCTTCTTTTCCCAATAACCATCCCACTTACCCGCCACTACTTTTGTGTCATGAACTGCCTTCCCCAGTTTCGAACACCCATTCTATATCTGTCACCGCATCTCCATCAAAGGCCACCTTCTTTGGGACGCCTTTATGAGCAGCCCAGAGAGAATCAGTCTCCTGTAATCCCACAGCCCTCTAGCTAAATCTCTCCCAGGACGCATCGCTGCACGTGGGATCATACAAACCTAGCAACAGGCAGGTTGCTTGTCACGTAAGAAGTGGGAATAATTTTAAATGGCTCTTCCCTCTTACCAAGATCCTGCTTTCCTCACATCAAGTATTTATAACCTCTATTGAAACCGTTTGAGGTTAACATGTTACATATTCATCTCCATTTGACAATGTTAACTTTAAATCATCACCATTCCTGACTTTCCACAGCATGAGTAATATATTCAGCCAGCACTGATGCCATTTCGAATCACAAGAAGGCCAGAACAACAATCTGATATTTATGTTTTATAAATGAAGCTCAAAAATGTCTCTGTCTTTGGGAACAGCTGTAAAAAGACAGAATGCAATTTACTGCACCAAGTGAAAGGATCCCATTCTTTGGGAAAGGATGGCATTTCTATAAATCAGGCTGTGCCATTGGGTAAGGAAATATCATTACTTTTTCTTGGCATACTACCCTTATTGTTAATTGGTATTTCATCATTAAATGTTTGCCTATTTCCCTGTACAAGATGTATTTTAAAAGGTGAAAAATAGAAATGTTTGCATCATTGAAATAATTTTAAAAAGTGGATTTTACCATTAGAAAATCCTGCTCACATAGAATCTAACTGCAATGGTGAACATTTTTCATAGGATTCTTTACAGAAGTGTTTAAATCTCTTTCCACACCTTTGTCTATTGTTTTAAAGTTTCTCTTCTTAAAGGCAGCAGCTGTTCTTGGTGGGCTGACACAAGTGCCTTATGCCAGTTCGCAGTAATCTACATTGTTTACGTTCAATGATCTTTATTTAGAAAGTTTTTATTCAATTGATAGTAGAGACTTAATTAAGTCGTAGCATGCAGTACTTTTGCCAGTAACTGAGTGTGGAATCCATAAGATTTTGTAAAAGCGATGTCAATGTGCTTTAAGCTCTGAAACATGCCTTCCTTATCTTCAATGCCCTGAATTACAACACTTAAAATCAATATTAATTTTCCACTTGCTGACTACTCTATTTCTGTCTCCTCCTCCCCAAATAGGATTACCTTTCTCCCTTATGTATCTCTTTTTTCCTGTCTTTTTGTATTGCTTCTCATAGTCTTCCTTGTGCTATAAATGGTCAGTTTTGTATATAGATTTCCTGGTAGATTTTAACTTCCTTAGGTTAGACGAGATCTCATTCATTATCTGTCATAGACTCCAGCAGGGGTGTCCAACCTTTGGCATCTCTGGGTCACACTGGAAAAGAAGAGCTGTCTCGAGCCACACATTAAACACACAGATCCTAATGAAAACTGAGGAACAAAACAGAAGGTTTTAAGTGAATCTACGATTTAGTGGTGGGCCACATTCATAGCCATCCTAGCCCACAGGTGGCCCGTGGGCCATGGGTTGGACACCTCTGCTTAGAGATTTGCCATGAATGAGGAATGAGGACTTTCACTGTATTTAATTAGCCTCATAGTTCTTGGTGCACAGCTGAACACATAGAGATGGGCTGCAATGAATAAGTGGGTTGGACATTCCTGTGAGTCTGACATAATACTTTGCTATTTGGAACTCTAAATATTTGTAAATGTATACCCATATATCCATCCATCCACCCGACCACCCATCTACGTTACATTCATTGAGCCTTTAACTACACATTTTTACTGTGTGTCAAGCCTACTCTTATGTGTCAGAGTATTTATTATTATAGCTCAGTTCCTGGATTGTTAGGGTAAAGTCATATCACTGTATTATAGAAATAAAAGAATACTTGACCAGAGAAACAGAGATATTAGGAACTGGCAAAGAAGTGAGTGGGTAGAGAGAAGAAATGGCATGAAGAGGAACAACTAAAGGAATTGGAAAGAAGGAATGAATGGAAGTTAATGGAGAAAAATTATGAATTGGGAATAGGAGTTATAGTGACCAGGAAAACATGACAGAATAAGACTGACATTTAGTATCCCTGTTGCTTATGACTCTGCCTGTTATTATTTAACACCTGACAGAGAAGAAAACCAGGCTAAAATTTTAGTATCTCAATTGTTTCCTTATCCACAATCCATCTTCCTTTTCTCTCCTATGACTATATTATAATTTGTTTCTGATTTGCAGAGGATACATCTTAAAGACTCGTAGATAAACCATTAATAAACCATATGTTACTATGGGAACTAATCGAGATTTAATCATCTAACTGCTCAGGCAGAGGCCTTTCATCTACTTGGCTAAGAGTGTGCAGCGGAGGTTCAAATAATAGGTGGAAGACTGAACTTTAGGACCCCTTTGAATTCATAACTTTGAAGAGCTACGAATTAATAGAAGCTGAACCTATGAGTAATTTCTAAGACTATTAAGAGATGCATGCCAGATTTCCTTTTAGGTAATAAGTATCCAGGATCTGTTTTCTTCAAAATGACAATTTCTCCCAAGGCTTTTCCATTAGCTTAAGCTTCGAGGAAACAAATCATGGAACATTTACTGGAAGAATTTAATAATACTTTATGATAATTCAATGCAATATTTTCTGAATCTATTGCTCCATAATTTATAATAAATATGATTAATGATATATGTTTAGTAAAAACAATATGACTCTCTGTTTCATTGGAATAAAAAACACTGATAACCCGATACCTGTTTGGTTGGTTTATGTGTCTATTTCTTTGCGTGTTCCCTTCAGCATTCAAAGTGAGAACAAGATGGTTTGTTCACAGGTAATTACAATGAAGCTCATAGTAACTGCTATAATTAAAGAAAAGAGTAATGCAACAGTAATAGCTAGCATATATTAAATGCCTGATATATACCAGGGTTTGTTCTTCCTAGTACTTTAGATTAATTATGCCTAATCCTTAGAAAATATTTAGAGTTCATTATTATAACTTTATAAAAAAACTATAAACCAAAAGAGCAGGAATTCAGATAGGAGTACTTCAAACAACAGTTTGGTTTTTGTCATTTATATATATATATTTATTTATTTAAGATCTTATTTATTTATCTTTAGAGGGGAAGGGAAGGAGAGAGGGAGAAAAATATCAATGTATGGTTGCCTCTTGTGCGTCCCCCGCTGGGGACTGGCCTGCAACCCAGGCATGTGCCCTGACTGGGAATCGAACTGTGGTTGTTTGGTTCACAGGCACACACTCAATCCATTGAGCTATACCAGCCAGGGCTATTTTATTTAATTTTTTCAATCACACTTTACATTGAATGTAATTTTGTATTAGCAAATACAGCATAGTGGTTAGGTACACAGCATAGTGGTTAGACAATCCTATATTTTACAGAGTGGTGAACCACAATTTGTAATGCTTACTTGGTGTCAGCTACAAGAGCATGATTGTGAGCAAGGGAGACTGGTTTCAGCTCTCAGGAAGATCAATTCTAAATGAGCAGTAACACTGAGAGGCATCAAATATTATGACAAGAAGCACAAAGTACTCTGGTAGCGAAAACTTTACACCAACACTTTACAGTGATGGTGGAGTTGATGCTTGAAAGATTAGCTGGACTCAGCTGGCAAAGACATTGAAGTCTGGGGGATATTTTAGGCAAGAGAGACAGGGAGCCACAGTGTGTTCAGGGACAGAGGACAGCACAGATCCTGCAAGACCAAGAAGGGCCTGGAAGGTCATCTCCAGGTGATTGGGCATGACTTTGGGGCAGCTGCAGTGTTCTAAGCATGATGGCCACGATTAGATTTTCTTTTGAGAACAAAGGAGTGAGTGGTAGTGTGGACCCCTGACTGGGGAAGAGCAAAATGAAGCAGGTGATCAATTAGAAGGCCGAAGCAATAAGCGAAGCGAGACTTATCCAGACTTCCCAGGGGAGACGGAGATGAGGGGGACAATGAGAGATCATTAAGGAAGTAGAATCCTTAGTAGCATTGAAATAAGTGCTCAGAGTGGGAAGGAGCCTTGGAGATTATGTTATCCAAATTTCTGAATACAGATGAGGAAATCCAAGGCCCAATGGTGGGAAGGCGCCTACTTAAGGATGTCTGACTGGTTAGAGGAAGACATTAAATCCAGATCTCCTTGAACCCACTCCAGGGGCATTTCCATTACAACCTTTTGCCCTTCCAAAACCTACCAAATCAATTGTTTCCCTTTCTGTCATAAGAAATAGAGATTACTGAGGTGGGCTTTCTGTGCGTCCTATATAGAAGTCCAAGGCAAATTTAGCATTCAGGTAAATGGCCAGAGTTGCTTTCCAAGAGGCAATGAAGACTGCCTTCGGAATGAAGACATTAAAAACAGTAACACATAAACTAAGTTTTTTCACTGCACTTAGCCACAAACATCCTAAAAGTTATTATATTGTAAGAGAGGTATCTTAAATGCTTACAGTGCTTTTAAACTTAGGGCTTTTTAAACTTAAAAGGCATATGGATTCAAGTGGTCTGGGATAGGGCCCAAGATGCTGCATTTCTAACATCCCTGTTTGATGGTAACACTACTGGGCCACAGAACGCCCTCTGAGCAGCAAGGCCTTACTTTTCAGTTTTCACTCACAGGTTGCAGGCATGAACAATCAGCAAGGCCCTGAGAATGGAGGCTGAGCTGAGTCTGAGCAAGTCAGTCCCGTGAACTGGGAGGCACGTGCCATGTGAAAACAGGTGACAGCGTGAGCAAGATCATTTTCTGATCAGCCAATGTGAAGCCATCTTCGGAAGAGGATGGCTTCTCTCACTGGAGTGACAGCGCCTATGTGAGACTCGGAGGCTTTCAGTGAACACAGAAAAGCATTCATCTGTTGCTGCCACCATTGAAAAAATCTCCCTGAGACCCTAGGTGTCACCCTTGGGACACTGGACTCTGGGTTACGTAATTGTGTTTGAATCCTGTTAACGGCTTTACACCTACGTTAACCCATTAACCAATTTTAGCCTTAGTTTTATATTTAACTCCATATTTTACACTTCAGTTTTTTTAACTTTATGTTCAGGATGATTCAGAGGAGGCAATAAAATAACATGCATGGAAATTGTCTGTCACATGGTCAGTGTTCAAAAGAACTAGAGGAACCTGTGTTTGAAGATTGTGTGTGTGTGTGTGGCTCTTTCAAGCCTTGGATCTAAATATTATTCTTCTCACCCCAGGTTTGGATAATTCGTGAAGTCACTTGCACATCAGTCAGTTAAATGTGATTGCTTTCATGTGGAAATGGTATATTAAAGAGTCAGAAAAGAGGTTGCACCTGTACATTTCTGGGGGTGTATGGCTTGTGAATCATACTTAGATTTAGAAAGAGCAGCAGTAGAGTTGATAAACTCCATGTAGCAGGGGCAGAAAGCTTGGACTGTAAGAACTAAAACTTCATTGGACAATTATTGACAGAAAAACTTAATATCGGTGTGCTCAGTGTTACAGCCAGGTTTCTGTAAAGCAGTCACATCGTTATAGCCAGCGTAGGAAAAAGAGCCAAGGAAAAAAAGTGGCGTGGGATCTGAGTCAGGACTGGGAAAGAGCCATTTCTCTGAGCTACTTCAGACCTAGGGTTTCTAATACCCAAAAGAGGAAAAACTGGTAAGGAAGTACAGTATTCAAGTCCCGTATTGTCAAGGGTGTTGCTTAGTCATTCACTGAAATTCAATAATCAGAGGGAATTTCCTGAATAAAAGGGAAC
Organism: Carollia perspicillata; assembly: GCA_004027735.1. Lineage (NCBI taxonomy): Eukaryota > Metazoa > Chordata > Mammalia > Chiroptera > Phyllostomidae > Carollia > Carollia perspicillata. The sequence goes on from PVKM010000546.1 coordinate 20,011, forward strand.
CGTCATGAGGCTGTAGGAGACACAAGGTGAAAAACAACACAACGTTGCTCAGAGAGAACTTGAAAATGCAGCAGGTCATGTGGAAAAGCAATTATTATTATATATGCACGCTAGAAGATTGTTTAATTTGTTAAAGGTGAGTTCATAAGGTATTTGTCTCTCACCGCCTGGCTTATTTTGCTTAGCATAATGCTTTCCAGTTCCATCCGTGCTGTTGCATAGGGTAGGAGTTCCTTCTTTCTTTCTGCTGCATAGAATTCCATTGTGTAAATGTACCATAGTTTTTTGATCCATTCATTTACTGATGGGCACCTAGGTTGCTTCCAACACTTGGCTATTGTAAATTGTGCTGTTATAACATTGGGGTGCATAGGTTTTCTGGATTGGTATTTCAGGGTTCTTAGGGTATAATCCTAGCAGTGCAATTGCTAGGTCAAAAGGCAGGTCCATTTTTAGTTTTCTTAGAAAATTCCGTACTGTTTTCCATAGTGGTTGTACCTGTCTGCAATCCCACCAACAGTGCACTAGGGTTCCCTTTTCTCCACAACCTCTCCAACACTTGTTGTTTGTTGCTTTGTTTATAATGGCCATTTTGACCAGTGTGAAGTGGTATCTCATTGTGGTTTTAATTTGCATTTCTCTGATAGCTAGCGATACTGAGCATTTTTCATGTGTCTCTGGACAAATACCATATGATCTCACCTTTAACGGGAACCTAAACAACAAAACAAACAAACAAGCAAAATATAACCGAAGGCACTGAAATAGAGAACAGGCTGTCAGTGACCAGAGGGGAGAGGGGAGAGCATTTCAGGGGAAAAGGGGAAGGGTTTACAGGAACAAGTATAAAGGACACATGGACAAAAACTAGGGGTGGGTGGAAATGGGAGGGAGCGGGGGAGGGCTGGCTGGGGGGTGGGCTGGGATGGGAGTAAAAGACAGAAAACTGTACTTGAACAACAATTAAAATAAAAAAATGGTCAGAAAAAAGATTTATGTACAAAATAAAATAAAATGAACATTAAAATAGGAAAAAAAAGAATATGTACTTAGATTTTCCCCCCTAAATTCAATGCTTGTCATAAGATTTTTACTTAATGGCTATTTGGCTATTTTGTGCAGCATGATTCAGACTGTAACAATGGTTGTCTTTGTGAAATACAATCTCTGTCATAACAAGGGATGGGCTTTCCTTAAGTGCTAATACATGCTTAGGCACAGAAAAAGTGTGCTGCCAAAAATGTTCTATTGTTATTTATTCAATTTGGAAAAAAATAATAATGAGTAACATGAAACAATACAGCAGGGAACATAAAGCATGGACCCAAATACGTAACAAGACATTAACAATAAGAGAAGGGAACTAAACAGAGAGATTATATTCAGCTGGAGGAATCAAAGAATGTTTCATATAGGAAGTGGTATTTTCTTGAATCGTAGTCACTATATTTAAAATTAGAAGGGGTCTAGAAAGTAATTTATTCTGATCCTTTGGACTGGTGAACATAGTAAGGAGAGTTTGTTAGAGGCGGACAGTACTAGGTATATGACCTGTTCAGATAAGTTCAAGTTTTATTCAGTGATAGCACAGGGCACATGAGAAATGAGACAAGGCAAAAGGTTACATTAGAGGAGATGGAGAAGAGTCTTGAATGACATGCTAAGAACTAGAAAATTGTCCCTAGGAAACCATTCAACAAATGCTTGATGAGAACCCACTGCACAAGGCTGCCTACAGAGGCGGGCAGGCGAATGCCTGTGCTCCTTCCTTCCCACCCTTCCTTCACGATCGGCGCTTTTTGCTAGGTGGGGCAGGATAGAAAAGGCAAAACCATAACCGCAGATGGAGTCTTTTAAATAGAGTTCCATAAGGAAACAGTGCCTAGTATTAGAAAAAAATCCTTTTTACCACATGTTGTAACCCAGTTATATTGGGTTGTGCTAATCTGAGGCAGTGCATATGAATGTAATGTTTAGCATTTTCATATCTTACAGCTCAAGAAATGAGACATACTTCACACATTTTGGAGTAGTTCTGCATTTCTGTAATATTGCTGCAGATTTTAGACTCTGCTATAGTCACCACAAGTAAACACAATTTGGAATTTTTAAAAACTGAAATCATTCTCGAACCTCAATGACATCGGAAGCGATCTTCCATGGTTCCTGTGAGCCAGCTCAACTGGAATTACACTTGGAAATCAAATAAGTATTTCCTGAGAAGAATGACATGAAATCCACAATTTCTCTCTTATAAATGACAATCCTTTTGAAATAAATGAACCTGATGTAAGATATTGAACCATTAGTTTGAAAAGAACCAGCCAGCCAATATTGTTGATTCTATAATTGTCCTTTTTGTTTGAAGACAATAAGATGCAACGTACTTAGGTAGCTGGAAAATTTAGCACTCAAAAACTTTGCTTTCAAGAGCCTTTTTTTTTTTTGGTGTGGAAAATGATAATTACAAGGTATGGGTTTGGGGCAAAGTCCAGAGTCGACTTTTAAATGCATCCATCAGGAATTCCACTAAGAATTCATTAGTTGTCTTAGTAAGCTTAGTAATTCCTTCATCAGATGTGCTTTCTTATTCCTAGGGCTAATTTTGTGTCAGAGCTGCTTTGCTCATCCAAACCTTCTCTATCTCTGTTTCTTGGTCATTATTTTAGCGATCAAGTGAGATTAGTGAAGGTTGGTGGTCGGGTGATTAATCATAAATGCAATAGCATTTAAAGCTAAGGTGGCAAATTCCTGCTGAGCTTACAATATCTTGCTTTCCACTTACAATGCTTTGCCTTTTTATTTTCAGCAAATCAGGTGGGATTGAGCAGTGAGATCCTGCTGTGATATTTTTTTGATTAATTTAAGCTCAATTTTGGAATTGAATATTCATTCTTTTATAGCATCTATACTTTCTACCCCCACAACCTTTCTTTCCTGCTACCCATTCACAAAGAGAAATGCCTGTCCATTTGTTATTTTCTTGGTGCACTTGTGTGCTAAGAGCCAACCTTCAATCCATAGGGTTGGATCTCGAAAGCCTTCTACGTTCCAGGCAACCCTGCTGGGGGCGTGATGACTCACAGCTGAATGCAGGGTGAAGGAGCAGCTATGAAAGGAGGCGCTGGAGGTTGGGCCCCTCCCTCACCGTGTGCCGACATACTAGGAACAGGAACGGGGTTGCCAGTGAAGTGTGGTAATTATCCCAAGCATGAGTAATGTTGGGTCCTTGCAGGTGTTACTTTCTGTCTTTTGTTTTGTTTTGTTTCTGTCATCTGATAAGAAAAAGAACAGGGAAAGGGCAACTTGAAGTGCTCTTTGCAAGCTTGCTTGCACAGGACAGCGCTTTCCTTAAACGCTCACCACAGTGCAATCAGATGAGTCTTTTCCTACTTTGCATTTGGACCCCAGGGAAGAAAGAAAGGACTGATTCTCCCATTGTTTTAGCTGTTACAGCAGCTGCTGCTCTGAGTATCTCTTTCGCCCCAACTCTTTGGTGAGCAGGAGAAGCAACTAAATTGTTTTGAAAGGTATATTTTTCTGATTCTGCTACTTCTAATAATTCCCTTCACCCTGACCAGGAGATTTTACATACAAAGGTACGAGTGTATTAGTAAAATTTTAATCTCAACATAAAATGTAATTTTAAATACAAACCCAAAACTTTAGAGGAAAGGTTTGGGATTGTTTATTTGTTTTTAAGTGAAACAATGGTAGAACAATCTACTGAGGAAGTGCACTGCTATAGGCATTTTTCTAAACAGATTAATACCATTCATAATAAGGAGGCATCAGAGTAGTAAGTACTTTGCTTTTTTAAAAAAAACCTCTGCATTTAGTACTTTTTATTAGTATGCTACAAATTCTTCTTTACAGATATTAATTTCATAAATGCCCTCTGTCCCAGAAGAAATAAATTAATCCAAATTGGATTTGGCTGCTATGTTTCAGTTGAGCTGTTTCTGTCCTTCCTATTTTGACATTTGGCTGAGTTTTGTCCTGGACATATGAAAGGCCTGCCCTAGGGAGATAAGGATTGATTAATAAAGATAAATTAGGATCCAAAACCCAGCAGAGGTTTGCAGAATTGTTCATGTCAGTTCATGTTGGTTCATTTAGTGAAGCACATTTGTTTTAGTAAATGAAGATACAAATGCATGGTTTTCAAAATGGAGAAAAATTATGATTATCTATATGTTATAGGCACACAGTTTATTGCTAGTTAAAAAGAGGACAGAGAATATATTGTTTAGCTATAACTCCATGTAATGTTAGCTTAAGCTAGATGAAATTGTGGATATTTAAAAACAACTTATCTTTAGAGCTAAATACTTTGAAAATAAAAACTAAATAACACCAGCCCTTCCGTTTCTGTACAATAAATGCTTGCCATGTACCCACAGTTTGTCACGTTCTAAGGCTATGTACATTATTTATGGGTGTCCAATATAGCCATTTATCATAACATAGAAATACAGTGATAGACCTTGAATTAAAATATAAAAATATTGAATAAATGATCAATTTAACAACAATAATCCATTTCCACAAACATTAATATTTTAACAAAAGAAATACATGATCACAGTACAAAAATTAGGGTATAAGGTAAGAAAATATTAAAATCAAAGGAAAAATATCCCTCATAAACCCATCATCCAGAAATAACTATTGTTGTATTTCCTGATTCTTTGATCATGTTCTGGTTTTTTAATAACAATGGGGTCATACTTCTTTCTAACTATCACACTTCTTTGCTTTTCTGAATTAGTATATGGAAAGAAAGATCTCTGCACCTACATAAATATTCTCTGCATATATTAATTTAAAATGACTACCTAATATTCTACTTTCGTGAACTTGAAACTTTACAGTGCTTACCACGACAGAGCCCACAATAAGATAAGTGGTCCTATGCCTCTCCATTGTTACCACTCCCAAAGTGGTCTATGGAAAAATGCAGTCTGAAAACTGTTTATTCATCATATGTGATGAAGTAAATACGTCAATTAAGGGTAAGTATTGAAGTCATTTATAACAATTTGTCACAGTATGCTATGTCTGCTGTCATGCGATAATCATTAAAAAATCGGGGCCTGTATTTTATATGCCTGCTTTAACTTAATTTGATTTTTCATATATTTATTTTTGATGAAAACATTGGTCCATATGGATTGGGGTGGGGGGCAGTAGGGGCTGTTCCTTTAGGGCAGATAGTTCAAAAAGATAAATCAATCTCGCTAATATGACTAGAACTCCAAGGTCCAGAAATCAGAGTCTGAGCCAATGGTTGGCTGATAGCAATGCTTTCAATGATATAGCAACTAAAATTTGGGGGAGCATTTGGGGACATGAGCTGTGTTATCCATGGTGCTGAACCATTATTTCTCAGTGGGGCATGGCTATTTCTTCTCACCTTGGATACCTGGTTACTCTAGACCAATTTTTCTCAAAAATTCTGAATAAGGAGAGAGAAAACAAAGTGACAGAATAGAAGTGGGGACTATTGGTAAAAGAACAATCTATAGAAGTAAAGAGGTGTTTTATGGAGGGATTGCCAAGAAGAAAAATAGATGCTAATTCATTTACTAAGAAACAGTCAACCTTAGCCAAAATGCCAAAAGAACAACAGATTTACATCCCATGCACTGTGAAGCTGCATTGGGGTTAACATTAATAAATAAGTTCTTTTTGAAAGAATGACAGCAGTACTAACCAAGTGAGACTCATGACCATGTCAGTTCAGTTACACAAAAATTCTTGTAAGTTTTCTTTGCTGTAGTTTTCAAGATAGATGAAAACTGCATTTTGAAAAAACTATCCCAAATTGTATAAAGCCATGACTCATATTATTTTCTATTATGAGTCATTATTTTGCATATTTCACATTCTTTTGAGAGATATGTCATATTTTTTATTGTTAGAATTACTCTTGTCCTTTGAAAGCTGGCAAGGTCTGTTACTCCATATCATCTTCCTGTCTGCATGTTATGGTTATGGGAGATAGATGATGCGTTGTAGTGACTGGAAAAGCCAAACAAAGTGTCTCTGCTTATTATGCAAGTTAAGTTAGAAACTAGGAGCCCTGTATCTTCAGGAGCTGCACACAAAGAGAGACTCTTGAGAGGAGAGGACCAGAGCCAGGGCTCTTGTCCTACAGCACAGCTGCTGATGCTTTTTTGCAAAATGCCCATTTTGAAATTGACCGACTGTCTGTACTTCCTGTAGTGTAAAAGAACAAAATTACAGATATACAGAATTTATTTAATCAAACTCTCAGCTTTGTTATTTAGGTTGTTCCACATTTTCACTGCAATAATTAGTGATAACACTGAGCACCCCTTTAACTATACCTGTGCACACATTCAATTGCCCTCGTAAATTTCAAAGAATTTCCTGACATTCACCTAGTCAAAATTTTAAAAATTGTTAAGAGTGATCAACCCAATTTTGTCAGCTTGCCAAAATAGTGCTATAAATTAAGTGTGCTTTATTAATCATAATAGCACCTATGGAAGTTGGGGGAGATACCCATGTGTACATCTGTAACACTTTTTATCTGTCTATGGGGAATGCCTGATGCTCACATGGATTTGCAGCACCTTGGCAAAAGCACTAGGCTTTCTCATTTTCTACAGGGAATATCTATCTTTGCTACTTTACCATTCACCCTGAAAGAAAGTAAAGCACTTACTTGCCCTCAGTTTCTTTACTTTATTTATGTGTTACCTGCCACCAAAATTAATTTACCTTTAGTGTTACTTTTTTGCTTGTGAATCAAAACCAAAATGCTGAATAAAGATCTACATGTCAATTGAAATACGATGTGAAATGAGAATTTAATGCATTTGAACATGAGGTATTTCATCTGGATCTCCATTTGCTTTCACATCATAAAGCAATAATTTTTAATTGTCGAAAGTGGTCTAGCAGTTGTGCTCAAATTTGATAGGACTGACAAAAGAAGCAAAGGAAATGATGCTGTGGGGGACATGTTGCGGGACTGTTCGTTGCCAACAAGCAGCGCTTGTGCACACTGGGTAAGAAGGAGGACCCGCGGGACAGGCACACGCACAGAATTCGGCGGCTGCACTGCAACTCAGAGACCGAGTACATATTTAGCAAATGGACAGGGACTTTTGAAAAATTTTCAAAACTTAAGATACATGACAATTTGATTTTGAAAAAAGAAAAAAAGAAGTTTCTGAGCTGAAGATCACAATGAACACTAATGTTTATAACTCAAAAAGTCATAGAGCAAGAACAAAATGCTAATGATAAAGGAATAAGCTGAGATCAAGAAAAACTTCTTAGAAATTGAAACCATGATAGGTAAAATTTAAATTTTTCATAAAAAATCTAAATAATCAATTGATTTGGTTAAGACAGCTCCCAAAAAATAAGCCATAAAAGACAAAAATATTAATTTAATGGGAAATTTATGAGAATATAGGACAAACTCAGAATTTCCAATGTCTGTCTTTCCAGAAAACAAAGACAGAGAGAATAAAGAAGGAAAAAAACCCTCCATTTTCTACTATCCTATCATGTAAGCATTCTAGAACCTAAGACACACAACCAAATCAAGAATAGTTTGTCAGGGCTTAAAGATAGTACTGTATTCAATAAACACAATGATTTTAAGAACCAGTTTTTTGATCTAGTACAAAGCGTTAGAAAAAAAATTTTTTTCTGTGAGCTGAAAAAGAAATTTAGTTAAAAAAAAACTCACTAGGTATCCAACAGTAATAATAGTAATAATAATTGCAACTACAATGATAAATCACCCACAAAGATTGTCAGACTTGCAAACAAAAAAATATATATATTTAGGCAGTTTTAATTCCTTGTATTCCTGAATTTAAATTTAATTGGGTGTTTGATATTTTTGTCTAGCTACCATAATTCCAAATCTACATACATGTATTATTTTTAACACTTTATTTTATTTCATTTTTTAATTTAATCTTTATTGTATTTTTTCCATTATTATTTAGTCCCCTTAGAGCCCCCCTCCCCAGCAATCACCACACTGTTGCCCATGTCCATGAGTCCTTTTCTCTTTGTACATTTAGAGCAAATATTTGCACTCCAAAGATAAAGACAATTCTAGAAGCTAAAAAGGAAAAGAACACTAATAAATCACCTGAATGGAATGCCTCTCAGATTGGCATCAGACTTCTCCTCTGAAACACAGGAGACTCTGTTTAGAAAGATGCTAGAAAGTTCAGACAAAGGGTTGGAGACCCTACAGGCCTGTACTAGCTAAAGTGACAAGGAAACTTGTGGGTGAAATTAATTGCTGTACAATAATAATCAAACTTCTGTTCAAGACCTTTCTAAATGAGGAAACATTGGAAGCATTTCAATTAAAACCAAGAACTAGAAAATTAAAATAGTATCACCATTAGTTTTCATTGTATACACATACATACAAAATGAGACAGTATAATTAAAAAGTATAAATATTGCAAAAAAAAGTGATAAAGCTAACAATTTCCTAGTATATCACCGTCTAGGAAAAATTCCAAGTTAACTAATTAAAAAATTACAAACTAATATGAGAATTGAACACAGAAATTATATACAAGAAAGACATGCAAACATTAATAGATTTTCTATATATTAGCAGGATCCAATTAGAAATTTTAATGGAATTTGAGATTTCATTTAAGGTTAAAAGTAATAAAAAATTAGAAATAAGCTTGGCAAATAATGTGTAAAACATTTAAGACAATTAAAAATGGAATGAGGTATTAGAAAAACTTTACTAAATGGAAAGATAAACTATATTACATTATGAAAAAGATAATCATTTTCTTGTTATCAGTTTTCTTCAAATTAATTTGTAAGTGCATTGAATTGCTAGTCAAAATGCACCTGCCAAGAAAAGTACTTTAGAGAACTTAAGAAGCTGATTCTATGTACAGGGTCAGGCACAAATAACACACCCTGTTTTATGAGCTGCTAATATACACCAAACCTTTTATTACAAAATCATAAGCATGTAATTCTAACCTAACAATATTACACTCAAGCACACCATATGACATTTTAGGTGAAATGTTCAAATTGTTGTTCATCTTGTGTGAGACATTCGTGTATACTACCAACCACGCTCAATGGCATTACTTGTGCCAGACCCTGTATTTCTTCGGATGAGTATTTCTTTGGAGGAGAAGAGTGACAAATGTTTTGAAAAAAGTATGACATTATCATTTATTAGCATCAATGGTATAAATTTACAGTAATTTGAACAAAATAGTATTCATGAAAGAATGAACACATTTAACACCAAAATACATGCAATGTATTTTGCATGTATACATGCAAGTCTGTTTTAGAATGAATTTATTAACTCAAATCCATGAAAGAAATGGTGGCTAATGCAATCTTACTATGGTCTCTAGTTATTGGAAACACAAACTCAAACAGCGGTGAAGTAACTGCAGCTTTAGGAAGAAAATACTTGATGCCTAAAGGAGGAAGACAGCTATCCAGCCTCCCAGGTGAGACTGGGTGACCTGTGGGATGGTGAACAGCTACGTCAAATGGCCATCACCAGTGGGCTCCAGCTCACCTTCACCATTGCACTTGGGCCTTCTTGGTCTGACAGCCATTCCCTGAATACTCTACAGCTATTTCCTAAACACTCTGCACACCTCGCTAACATCTGTTGATGTTTCTTCTGGCTGCAATGCTCTCCTTTTGTTTCTTCATCTGGGAATGTTCTCTGTATCTTATAAACTCAGCTCAGATAATTTCTCTTCTGGGATATCTTCCTTAGCTTCTCAGAAGAGATCAAGTTCCCTCTTTCATGCACCCATTATTTTTTTTGTTTAAATAATAACTATGGGTTGATCACCATCTTCTGACCTGTTTTGTCATTCTGTGTACATGTCTCCAAAAGACTGTATGCTCCTTAGGGACCAAGGCCATTGTATTTCCCAGAGCTTATTTCTCTTGAACCAGCATACAGTAGAGTTAATAAATTTTTGTAAATGATGAATGAATATTTATTTAAAATACTTCCTTTTTATTTTCATGGATACTTACAAGTTGATTCCACTGTCTTTAACAGATCTATTCCTACTTAAAACATAGTTATATAACACAGAATATTAAATGTTAAAGGAAAAGGCTATTTTCACCACCAATCAATGTTGTTTTTTAAATTTTCATCTTCATATTCTAGTGGAAAAGCCTTGAGAAAAAAAACTACCTTGTGAAATGTGTGAATGTTGATGTTCTATAAATACAAGGTTTAAAATAGAATGTACTCTATATAAATAAGAATATATTTCCCAGAAAAGATAATCCATATGCTACATTCTTGCAATATTTATTTCAGAACATTCAGCTACAACTTAAAGTGTCAGGAAAATGTGGATAATTGGAAATCTGTCCAGCAAGTCAGAGGCACATCCTCTTGTAGGTTGCATATCCCATTAGCCTGTCATATTTTAAAAGGCTAATGAATTCTTTGGATGATTGGACTCTTCTCTAAGTTGTGCCCTTAAATTCTCAGCTGGAAGAAAAGCAAAAGCAGAAAGACAAGATGGAACTACAATGAGTTCTCTCCCTGACATCATCTCTCATCATCGATATTCATGGCACTGACCCCAAGCCATCTAAGTGGGTTAGAGAAGTAATTAGGATACTGATGGGTAGAAGCAACGGATGTGAGAGAACCTATGATTATCCTGTTACTCACCTTTTTCAGAGTGATCTTGAAAGCAAAGAAGCAACTCTAAAACTAAATAGGCTGAGATGTTACTGCACACATGGAAAACCAACAAAGAAACCCTTCTAGCCCTCCCCCCAAATTATGTTATCGGTCCGAATTAATCTGAATGTTTGCATTTATCTTAAGGCTTAAGCAAGTATTGAAATTGGGTTTATAGGCAAAATGGTGAATAGTATCTAATTTTCCAAAAGTATTTAAAAGTACTTAGTAATTTCCAGCTATTCTTTTCCAAGGCTGATCTAATATCAGTTTACCTAAAACCTACCTCGTTTTACACTACCACAAGAAAAAACAATAATTAGAAATGAAAAGATTTCTGACTACAAGCTAATTCATGTTTTTCTGTTTTATTTCTTTCCTCTTAGCACTTCACAAAGCATCAATTTAAAAGATAACTAATGGTCTAGTTTTACAAAATTATTTAATTAGAAAAACTGTTGTGGGATCACTTTGTAAATTATATAAACATCTAACCACTATGCTGCACATGTGAACCAATATAAAATAATATTGAATGTCAACTGTAAATTTAAAAGAAACCCAAACTAATTTTCTAGAGAAAAAACAAAAGAATCTCCCCAAACTCTATGAAACCTCAAAGAGCATCTGGTCCAGCCATCTCATTTTCTACAAGAGGAGCTGGAGGCCCAGGACAGGCAAAGGGTTCACCCAAGTGTCACGGCAGTCAGAGAGAAGTTGGTCAGGAGACCGCTCTCCTCCCTTCCAACTGACGGCACTTTCCAGCCGAGAGCCTGCCTTCCACCTGGTTTTTGCTTCAACCTTTCTAAAATGATTTTCTCCTTGAATGTGTAATATTTTCTCTTTCTCACTTTCCCTTAATAAGCTGAGCAAATAGGTAAGAAATGCTATTTGCATATCAATATGATCATGATGTTTTGGAATTTAGGGAGCAAGAATGTGCAACGGGATACATAGATGGTAATTATCTCATTACAAGATAGAGGAGAAGTGTTCTGTTGGTTTTCTGTGATATGGCACTCCCACCGTTAGGCCTTATCTGCTGAAACATGCTTTGTGCTGCCTTTGATCAACCACCAAATATCTACCTTCTTTTAAATATTTACTGTCTTATTGCCCAGTCTCTCATTGACTATAGCAAACATTTCTTACATGTTGTTTTATTGACATGACCATGAAATATGCAAAAGATGTTGGACTAAGCCACTAATGAGATGGGCCCCCAATCTTGGGCCCATGTCCCCAGGCTGTTACTTCATAGCCCTGTGGTCTAAGTCACCTGCAATCTCCCTAAGCCCTGGTTTCCTTCTTGAAGAAAATGAGAACACTATTAATGGAAGAATGAAAAAAATATATTTAGGTTAAGCCTTATTACATGGCTATTTTCTCATGTTAAACATCAAATATTGGTGGCATTATTTTGGTTCAACCTAATATCTGAAACATTTGCCACACAGTAGGCACTCAGTTATAGATAAGGTAATTATTATTATAATTTTTCAAGCTTTTCCCCCTATTTTATTCATTATAAAGCCACCTCTGCACTGAGCCATCACCTTAATATTTATGTACTGGGTTTCATGTGTAAGTTTTTATTATTACCATTTATTTACTTAAAAATTTTTAATTGCATTTTTCTGTTACCATCGATTCCCCTTTATACCCCCTGTCCCCATCAATCCCCACACTGTTGTCCATGTCCATGAGTCCTTTTTCCTTTTTGTTCGATCCCTCCACCCACTAACCCTCCACGAACTGTCAAGCTTGCTCCCTATGAGTCTGTCTCTATTTTGCTTGTTAGTTCAGTTTGTTCATTAGATTCCACATATGAGTGAATGGATAAAATAACTGTGGGACACTCACACAATGGAATACTACTCAGCCAAAAGAAAAAACAAAATTTTACCCTTCGTGACAGAATGCATGGACGTGGAGAACATTATGCTAAGGGAAGTAGGCCAGTCAGAGAAAGACAAACACCATGCGATGCATAAGTTTTTGAAAAGACTGCAACTGCCCTGAAAACCAATCAGTTAAAAAAAGTGAAAGAAGAAAGTAAACTCATTTCACAAGGTAATAATATCTTTTTTCCCCACTGTAATCACCTTTGACAGAGGTGAGAATGAATTACAACCAAAAATCTTCTGAAGTCCTCAGTTTGGCAATATTCAAATTCTATTTCCTGGGTAAATTGTTTTGGAATTGCTGCAAAGCTTTGTTTAGCAACTTTATGGCACAGAAACTATTAAATAAAATCATTCTTATTTTTCTTAAATGGAAAGCTTCATAATTTCATTGTTCTGTTGTAAGGAGATAATAACAATAGCCAACATTTTGAAAATGTCCTACCATCTAGCAGCTATGGTCCTAACCATGTCACCTACTCTCAATAACACCATGAGGCAGGTGCTAATACTGTCCCACTTTAAAAACAAAGAACTTCAGAAAGCACAGGGAGTGACTTGTTCAGGTCACAGAGCAGGTGAAGGCCAAGCTAGATTTTGACCCTTGGCCTTCTGATGTTTGAACTTTGCACACTCTTCTGCTTCACACTAGGCATCACAAGGGATTAACCATAGGAGTCCTTCAGTAAATAATATCATAAATTATTGGGAGTGGAGAAGAGGTACAGATTCAAAATAAACACTCTGACACCTCTGTGATATAGAATGACATTTTAATTTTTGCTTTCTTCTTCCCTACCTACATTAGACAATGAAATAACACCCTGTCGGCAAATTAAACCTCGCTATTCCTAGGTCTCCGAGTCATCTCTACAGGGCTACAGTATTCAGCACCCTGCCATTCAGGCATGAATTGTGCTATATTGTGTCTTTTAACATAGACTGTATTACTTTGTTAGGGGAGCTTCTTTTCTTCCTTCTTTCTCTCTCTTTAAAAGAAAAAAAAACTTTAGTATAGTGAGTGACTATGTTCTGGCCAGTGGGCTAGCAGCTAAGATGAATCAAACAGAGCCACTGCTTTCAAACATTCAGAGCCTAGAAGGAAAGACAGGGATACAAATAAGTTCAATAAAATATCATAGATACAATGATGCAAGATAGGGGTGAAAATGTATTGTGGGAAAATGTACTGAGGAACTCAACATTTTCAGAAGAGTATTTATAGGTGAACTGATACGCTGTCTGGTATTTGATTTAAACTATTCTAGTACAAATACCTAGACAAAAGAGGGATAGTGAAGTGAGATAATAATGAAAAATTTTTGATAACTGCTAAAACTGGGCAATCAATACATTATATTATTGGCTCTATTATATTAGTAGCATGTATGGAGTACTCACCATGTGGCAGGTTAAGCGCTTTCCTGTACAAACTCATTCAACTCTCACCACTACCTTGTGAGGTAGGAATTGTTGCTGTATCCATCCTGCAGGTGAGGAAACTGACAAGGTAGTCGGGTAGATTGCCTAAGTTTATAGAACTGGTGAGTAGTAGAATCTGACTCTACAATTTAGTCATTTAATCACCGTGTTATACTATCTCTCAGTATAGTGTAATTATTATAACATGTTATAGAATGATAGTCATTTACTATGTGGGGGCACTATACTAAACACATTCCATACAGTATTTCACTGAACCTCTGTAAAAATATGAGGACTTAAGTTTTGGGATTCTTTCTATGATGGTGTGGGTAGGTCAGGAAACATGATAAAATGGGAAAGAAGGAAATGGTGCCTGAGCCAAGTTTCTATAAAGGAAAGACTATCTCCCAGCTTAAAAAGGATGCGATCCTATTGCAGGGAGGTGGAGAATCCTGACCAGATGCACAGAGACATGGTGATTCAGACCCTGGTGGCCACAGTGGAGGAGGATGAGGCGGGAGGTAGCTGCTACCAGAGTCCAGCAAGGTTGGACAGTTAGGCATAACTGGGATCTGGAGGTTCTTAGGATATGGTAAACAACTGGGGCTTGGGCCAAAAGCTGAAAAACTGCTCCAAAAATTATGAAAGAGTCAGGATGGAAGCAGCAAGTTGACAATATCAGACTTAAATTTTAAAGGATCAACGGAAGAGCTCTGAGAGTGTGAATCAGAGGGGGCAATATCCAATGAGTAACTGATTCAATTGATTTATTCAATGGATGCTTTGAATGCACAATGTACTAATCTAAATGAATTCTGTTCAATAATGGATTATTTCTCTTTTCTCTGAAAACGTGAACAAAACAAACCACATTACCTTTCTTTTTTCTTGTACCCTTTCTCTCTCACAAACACAATGCTGCTTAAATGATATGCTCTCAAAGGACATTATATAAATATGGTGCACCAAGTAATATTCTACCACAGTTCATTTATTCATTAAAAAATATTCCCATAAGTCAAGCTTTGAAGTCACCACTCTGTTCTAGGGCTTAGATGGGTTGAAGTTCACCTGCGCTGTTAGAAAAATGATTTTGCTTTAGCTTCAGTTAAATATTTGGCTGCATTTTTTAAGCATAATGATATTTCTTTCTGGGTATCTTGAAAAAGAAGGGAAGCAATCTGAATGGCTTTGTCCTCTGGTATGTACTCTCTCCCAAAAGTTTATGGATGCTATTTTTAATAGATGGCTTTACAACCACAGTGACCTCTCTCCAAAACTCTGAGTAGAAAAATTAGATCACATCACTTAGCCCCCTTCTTAAGAATCACTGCTGAAGCATCTTTAAGAGACAAATGAACTTGTTGGCATGAATGAAGGGAAAGGAGGCTTTTCTCAAGAAGCACATGAATATCTGCTGAAAATTATAGCTAATCTGTGCTTATTCATTCTATGATTCAAGCTCACCTTTGTTCTTTCAAAATTGCATCTATCTTGATCTGCTTAAACTAACTTGAAAGTCTGGTTTAATATGTATTAGTAATGCTCTAAATTTTACATTGTAGAAAATGAGTCATCTGCCATGCAAAGTCTTACTCTCGAAGCTTTCAAAGTGTCACAATTTTTCTACTCTTATGACAATATTTAATACATTTATATGTATATAGTGTGATTGATCCCTAAACTCACTTCTGCTGAAGATCCTTTGAGTATGACCAAGCATATCTATCCCTCAGGAAGCTCATGATCCAAGCCAGAAGAAAGAAAACAACAATAATAGGAGTCCAGGCAGTTCGTTCATTCAACAGACAGTCATTGAAGCCCATCTCTGTGCTAGGTTCTAGGAATCTAACAGTGAATACAATGGGTGTTGTAGAGTTTACAGAGAAGTGACTCTATATTTGTAATTGATTTGTGCTATCACATGAAGAGCTTGGAATGGTTAAGCATGTTCACAGTACAGCAAGTAGAGAGGCCCTTTGTATTTAATCTCTTTGCCTGCAGTACTCAAAGTTCTTGTCCACGAGGAGTTCTGTGGGCTTGTGCATGAATGAAAATCAACACACTGCTGCCTTCATTGAGAAAGGCTTACTAAGAAAAAAATAGCAGCTAAAATTAAGAGTGTGCCTCATGGTATAAGTAATTTCCATTCTGGCACAAGCTCCTTATGCTATCGCGCACATTCTGCCAAGGTCCTTATCTTGCTGCAGACTAGTAAGAAACAATTTGAAGATGGGCGGCCAGCCTTTTTGCACTTGCTTTGCTTTGCACTGCTCTAGTCTACACTCCTACCTGGTTGAGAGCCACCAAATGTAGACTCAGTTCACAAAGGCTGTGATTTGACTGCATACTTAAGGAAAGTCTAAGTGCGAAAGGCCCTGAAACATCTCAGTTTAGAGTAGACTTTAGGGATAGCACAGACACAAAAGAGAATGTGGGACAGACCAATGTTCCCATCCTCCAATTACATTCCTTTATTTACACTGGTTAAGACTGTATCAGTTCCTTTGTGAAAAGGAATTGGAGTGTGATCAATTCATACTATGTGCTTGTTAGAGTGGCTTCTCAACTATAATGTGCCTACACATCCCCTGGGACCCTTGTTAAGAATTCGATTCTGATTTAGCAAGTCTAGGACATGCCTGGTTTCTATCTTTTTAACAAGCTTCCAGGTGATTCCAATGATGCTGGACAGTGGGTCACACTGAGTAGTGAGGCTTGGTATTTGTGCTATTACATTTCATGGCATCCATCACTACAGCAAATTGGGTTTGATCATTCTCAATACATATTTTGGCTGTTTTCATGAAGACATGAAATAAAGATCCTCTATCTAACTGTTGTGTTCAAGATCACCCTATTCAGGGTTATTAAAAACTTGTAAGTAAATAGAGTGAATTCATTCACCTCTTTCCCGATATCTTTCATATATGTACTCAGGTATTACTGAGTTCTTTTACGTTGTGCTCAGTAGCTCTGCATTTGGTTGGACTGTGTAGGATAAAACCCTGACCTTTCCCAGAAAGTCATTCAGCTAGCTTCCCAGAGCACGAGACTCTAGATTCCTGCGGCTCTCGGGAAGGCACGGATGGGACTAAGGGGAATAAGAATAAAAACCTTACAGTTACATCCAATCAGTATAAGTGTGTATAGACAGGAACTTAATGTAAAATTTATATTTCCAGCCACTGTTCCACATCTGCTTATATGGAATATTGATTTTGTGTTACCATTTGTCTCTGGCCAACCACTGCCACAAAAGCAAATTCACAAAGATAATGAAGAGAAAGTCAGGAAGCTCAAGTGTTACTGTTTTATAAAATATAATTTATTGATTATGCTATTACAGTTGTCCCATTTCCCTCCTTTATTCCCCTCTGCCCTGCACATCCCCTCCCACCCACATTCCCAACCCCTTAGTTCATGTCCATGGGTTGTATGTACGTTTAAGTTCTTTGGCTTCTCAATTTCCCATACTATTCTTAAGCTCCCCCTGTCTGTTTTGTACCTATCATTTATGCTACTTATTCCCTGTACCTTTTCCCTCATTCTCCCAACTCCCCCACCCCATTGATAACTGTCTATGTGACCTCCATTTCTGTGACTCTATTCCCATTCTAGCTGTTTGCTTAGTTTGTGTTTGTTTTCATTTTTGTGTTTAGGCTTGGTTGTTGGTAGTTCTGAGTTCATTGTCATTTTAATGTTCATATTTTTGATAATCTTCTTTTTCTTAGATAAGTCCCTTTAACATTTCATATAATAAGGGCTTGGTAATGATGAACCCCTTTAACGACCTTATCTGGGAAGCACTTTATCTGCCCTTCCATTCTAAATGATAGCTGTGCTGGACAGAGCAATTTTGGATGTAGGTCCTTTCCTTTCATGATTTTGAATATTTCTTTCCAGCCCCTTCTTGCCTGTAAGGTTTCTTTTGAGAAATCAGTTGCTAGTCTTACGGGAAGTCCTTTGTAGGTATATATCTTCTATTCTCTTGCTCTTTTAAGATTCTCTCCTTATCTTTAATCTTGGGTAATGTAATTATGATGTGCCTTGGTGTGTGCTTCCTTGAGTCTAGCTTTTTTGGACTCTGTGAGCTTCCTGAACTTCCTGGAAGTCTATTTCCTTTGCCAGATTGGGGAAGTTCTCCTTCATTATTTTTTTAATAAATTTTCAATTTCTTGCTCTTCCTCTTCTCCTTCTGATATCCCTAAGATTCTGATGTTGGAAGGTTTAAAGTTGTCCTGGAGGTTCCTAAGCCTCTCCTCATTTTTTTGAATTCTCATTTCTTCATTTTGTTCTGGTTGAATGTTCATTTCTTCCTTCTAGTCCAAACCATTGATTTGAGTCCAGTTCCCTTCCCATCACTGTTGGTTCCCTTTACATTTTCCTTTATTTCACTTTTCATAGCCTTCACTTTTTCCTCTACTTTGTGACCATACTCAACCATTTCTGTGAGCACCCTGATTACCAGTGTTTTGAACTGTGCATCTGATAGGTTGGCTATGTCTTCATCACTTAGTTGTATTTTTTCTGGAACTTTGATCTGTTCTTTCATTTGGACCTTTTTTTTTTTTTTTTTTTTTGGTCTCAGCATGCCTGTTACGTAGTAAGGGGTGGAGCCTTAAGTATTCATCAGGGCCGGGCAACCCACTTTACTGCTTGTAGCGCTATCTGTAGGGGAGGAGCCTGAGAGGGAACAATGGCACTTGCTCAGCTCTCCAACGGCTTTCTGTCACTTCTGCCACCACCCACAAGCATACTGGGCCCTTCTGGTGCTGATTCCCAGGTGGGTGGGTTTGTATACTTTTAGGACACTGTGGGTCTATCCAACAAACTCTCCTGTGAGGCTGGGAGTTTGTCCTGCTGCCTGAACCCCCACAAGTGTTTTCAGTCAGAGGTTTGAGGCTTTATTTCCCCACAGTGGAACCCTGGGTTGTGCGGTCTGTCTCACTCCCTAGTTGTTCCTCCCAGTTTATCTGCATACGAATGTGGGACCACCCAGTCCCCAATCTGCTGCTTTGCCTAGTCCACCAGCTGCTGCTTTGCCGAGAGTCCTCTCCACCCGGCTGCCTGTCTCTGCCCCTCCTACCAGTCTGGATGAATGTTTCTTTGCTAACTCCTTGGTTGTTGGACTTCCATACAGTTCAGTTTTCTAGCAGTTCTGGTTGTTTTTTATTTTTAAGTTTGTTGTTGTCCTTCTTTTGGTTGTATGAGGAGGCACAGTGTATCTACCTATAGCTCCACCTTGACCACAAGTCCTCAGGTGTTATTGTTTATAACTTCTGAGAAAAATCTGCAAAACTCCAGAGTCACAGATAAAAAACACACTAGTTCTAAAAAAAGAGGAAGTGATAAGACCACTCCCAGGATATAAAGAAGGTAGTCATATCCTAGCAGAGGGCTATGAGTAAAAATCCTGGGAAATTGGATTAACAGAGAGGAGTCATTATTTAGATGACCATTAATCACAGCATGTGGGGAACGTTCAGTAACGTGACTTGAGACTCATGATTCATTTGCTCATTCAACCTCATGGCAAGGATATTGCACCGGAAAAGGTTTTAGTCTTAAGTGTGTGCCTGAAAGTACTGCTCAATCAAATTTGTTCAATGAGTATGAGCTAGACACTGTGTGTGCACAGGAGATACAAATGTGAATGATGGTCCCTTGCTCAAGGGGGCCACTGCTATGGGACTGGCAGACAAATAAGTTACAGATTAAAATATATGAGAAGTATTATTTGTTTCAGGCCTGAGTTATACAATCTCTGAATTTAAATAGGAAACTTTATTTGGATTCTGACTATACAAAAACTCTTTATCATGGCAAAGATTTTTCTTCTTTTGATTGTTACCTGTTGATGTAATTTTGGTTTTCTGTGGTGAAAAGGAGATGTTTTCTCTCATCTTCACAAGAGCCTTTTAATATTTGAGGTTGGGTATCATAATTATAGTTAGCCTTCAAACTAAACACAGTTCTTTTTTTCAGAGAACAATGGACATATAGTTAATTTTTTAGCATATTACTTGACTCATATAATCAGCACAGTACATAATAAATTCATTTCACCCAGTAAAACCCCTGATTTATATAAGAGAAAATGGAGAAAGAGAGAAGAAAAAGCTGTGGACAATGTGAAATAGCAAATTTTGCTTATCTTTTCTTGAGAAAGCTGTTGACTACCTGAGAGAATGCTAAGAGGACATTTAGGGCATTTTGTTTGGGGGCAGCCAGATGTGTCAGCAAAGAAAACAATTTAGGATATTTATGGATTTTCCAAAAACCTGAGAAAATCTAAGCATTTTCTTGTGAACTGTACAGAGCAGCCATCTCTGTCATAGCCAGGACAGCTCTTCACCATTTTCCTTATAAAAATGTTTTATGCCCATAATGCTTTTTTGTTTTCACCATTTTGGTGGAGCTAGCTTTTGAGCTTACTCTTGAAGAAATTAATGGGCAGTATTGGACTTACACTCTCCAAAGGAACATTATAGGCTTAAAAAATAATTGGGTAGATTTAGGCCCATTTAGCCTACGAAAGCAAGTACACATTCAGCAATGGTACTTTTCTAAATGACTGTATTAATGACTAGATTCCCTTTCCAAGAAAAAATTATCACATGCATTTTCTATTCTTCTGTGTGTGCTTTTTAAAATAAAATGTGAGTTGCTACTTTGTTTCTCCTACAGATATTCAGATAATGGAGTTTCTGGCCAAAGTAATCCTGAGGAAGAGAAGCCGTCCTGTAAGGTAATTTATAATTATGATTGAAGCAGCCAAATAAATTAAAATTTAAAATAAACACTGTCAAGGGCATGAATCAGACAGACCATTATGACTCAGGATACTCAACAGAAATGGCATACCTCCAACAGAACAAACATAAGTGCTCAATTTATCAGGGTAAAATAAAATGATTTCTATGCAGTACGGAGTTAGGGCAAAGGAGAACAAAGGGGAAAAAACAGGCAATGCTTTATGCCCATATGCCTAGCTATTCCGACTGAGCAATACACATCTATGGAAGACCTGCTATGTGAGGGACCCCTGTGCACACTCCAGAATGCTTTGCTACCCTGTGGCCTGCAGAAGAGCAAGCTGCATTGGTGTCAATATGATACATGAATCTACATTTGCATTTTAACAAGATCCCTAAATCTCACTCATATGGAATTTAAGGTAGAGGTGTCTATCTATAATGCAGATGGGAGCTCCACATTTCTTAAATGTGTCACAAAGTGTAAAATTACTTCTGGGTACCAGCATTTTATCAAGGGATCACGGAGATCCTTATGATTAGTACGTCTGATAAAAAGTGAACTAAATAAATACCTGTACAAAGGCAGATGAAGTAAAGATCAACTGTTTCCATTCTAATTGTTTTGCAATTAAGATTTTTATTTATTAAATAGAAATATTTATTTAGCATGTTGATGTTTACACTTCAATTTTTAACATGTTACTTGTTCCTAAGTCAGTTGTTTTAAATTTTGTTAATTTAGCTGTGGAACCCTTTGCTCAAATGAAATATTTCTGCCACCTAAAGTAATCATTTAAAATAAAATGTTTTAAATCTCAAAAAGAGTGAGATTTAAGAATCTATTAGTGCATTCTTATTCAAAGCATATAGTCATCCACTATAAAAACCATGCCCAATCATTAATTGTATCAAGGACATCAATCTACTGGCCTGTGATTTCTACAAGTACTAGAGGTATTTCACAAAATGTAATACTATTTCCAGTAATTAATAGCTACCATTTGAAAGCACAAGTTTTTCAAGAGAATGTAAAAATCATCAAATATTCATTTATAAGGAGGTACATAATAAAACATTATCCAAAATAATTACTTAGGTTCATTTACTGTCATTTTCTTATAATGACTCAACCAGTTATAACTAGAATGACAAAAAATATAAGTCACAGAAATGTTAATTAAAGGTTTCTTCATTTCCAAATAGCAGCAGCTAAACTAATGTTTTCACAAGCAGAAAAAACATTCTTGGTGACTTATCCAGTGACCCTATGACACCCTTTCTCACAGTGAAACATTTCATTTTATAACATTTAAACAGCCAGGTTATAGAACTGTTAATAAAAAGTCCTATTTGTCTTGAAATATGTCTACAATATTGTAGCTGACATTGTACATTGGTTTAAGGACCTAGAAAATGCTGGAAAAAACCTGATTTCTAAAGATTGGCTTTCAAAACAAACAGTGTCCCCTAGGGCAAGAAATACTAACATTTGGTGCTTTAAAATATTATAAAACATTTTTCAAATGCTATTCTCACCAGAAAATCTGAAAGATTCATGGCTTCAACCATGTGTGAGTGACCCTAAGAACTTTGCAATTTTGCTGATGGGTGGGTGTGAATAAGGCTCTGAAAGGGAAAACAATAAAGATGGGAGTAAATAATCTTGGCAGAACATCCAACATGCCCCTTTCAGGGCTGGATGGGTTCCTTTTATCATATTCAGTGATAATTATGAAGATTGTTTTTAGATTGATTAACTGATCAATCTAAATTGGTCAATGAAATTAGTCAATTTCAATGGACTTAATTGACTAATTTCATTGACCACTACAGCTTATTTTCCCATAAATTGTGGTAGGGGTAGGTTAAATAAAGTAAAATGACCCAAAATTATATTTTGAGTCTTTGTAGTAAGCCATAGGCTATCTGTGGATTTTTTGAAGCATATTTTATTGATTATGCCATTATAGTTGTCCCAATTTCCCCCTTTATGCCCCTTCTCCCTGCACATCCACCCACCCTCCAGCATTTCCTCCCCGCTCCCTAGTTCATGTCCATGGGTTGTACATATAAGTTCTTTGGCTTCTCCATATCCTATACTATTCTTAACCTCCCCCTGTCTATTTTGTGCCTACCAATTCTGCTTCTTATTCCCTGTACCTTTTCCCCCCATTCTCCCCCTGCCCCTCCCCACTGATAACCCTTCATGCAATCTCCATTTCTGTGATTATGTTCCTGTTCTAGTTGTTGGCTTAGTTTTACTTTTTGCTTTTCAGATTCAGTTGTTGATAGTTGTGAGTTTGTTATGATTTTACTGTTTACAATTTTTGATCTTCTATTTCTTAGATGAGGATTAAGGTCTTTTAAAAAATAGAATAATATGAAATCACTTTCCAAGTAGATTGTATTCTGATTGCCTAATTTAAACATCATAGTAGATTTTAGTATTGTTCTTTAGACTCTCCATCTTAAATATTAAATGTGTCCTCCAAGATCTTTGATTAGGTTTGAATATGCTAAAGTGTCATGTTCAGATTTGGTAATGCTATGAATTATTTTAGAACAGTATCAGTACAGTCACTGTTGATTATGTTGAGATCCTAGAACCTCAATACTTTGCTTTTAGCTTCCCCGTAGACATTCACACTTTTCCTGCTACCTTTCCTAGGGTAAAACATATGCCTAGAAAGAGCAAGGAAAGTAGATTTGTTTAGGTCACTAGGAAAAAGACCTGCATATGACTCTATTTCAAACACAGCCCATGTTTTATGCATAGACAATGGAAGAAAATATCCAAAAAAATTAGGCAAATGATTAATTTTAACCATATATAATTATCTGAATATACCAATTAGGAGGTGGTAGGATTAAAAACCTAAATAATTGCTTTAATTGACTCTGGTGGTAAAGATATATTCTAAATGAACACTTCTTTTCCTTTTAATTACAGAATGATCTAAAGGGCATTCACTAAGATACAGTTCAAATATCACTTTTATAATAATCAATTTCATATTTCTTATAGCAGTTTACTTCCTCAGACTTTAACTTAGTGAGTTAACATTTTCTCATTTCCAAAAATATTGCGTAACCATCCATGTAATTCCTTTAGGAAGTTAATTATATAGCATCCTGATCTCAGCTTAGAAAATTAGCTGTCAGGAACACATGATTTCTATGTGCCAAGTTTCAAACTACTATCTTCCTAATTTTATTGTCAAATATGAGATGTGGAACTCAATAACAAATCACTCCTTTAATAAGGTATGGTATCCTCATCATGAGTGACCTTAAATCTCAGTCCCTTGACTATAGTGTTCTCCATCACAATGTTTTCATTTCTGCTAAGATGCAATAATAGTTTTATAATTGGCAGGACTTTCTATTGACTGATGATGACAAGCATATTTGAACCTTGTTTATAGACTACAACTATTTATACAGAATAACTTAAATTTATCTTTGCATTTATAACTGGAAAATATTAGTGAAATCCACTTTTACCAGAAGTATATATAACTTAATTTATGATTATACTGACTCTACCTTGTTTTTCTAGCATGTATTTTGCTTCTTCCATTCTCAGTCTCTTCCCCCTTTGTTAAAAATACATGTCCTTACAAGCCACAAAGGAGTGGTTTACGCATAATCACTTTTGTATGTTTGGGTTATGAAAATACATAGAATATTCATGGAAAGTAAATGATACATAAAAAATAATTCATATTGTTATTATGTTGATATTATCTGAGTTGAGTTAATGAATAGATATTGATACCTGATGTTTACATTAGAAATGAAACTAAGCAAGCCTAATTACTTCAAAGAATCTCTCATAATTTAACCTTGTTTATGAACCTTGATGATTATTTCAGAAACATTAGCATTGCCCTTCACCTCCTAAGACCTAACCTAGCTGCTTAGCTCTTGTTCAAAGAAGGTCTTTGGGTACTATATACATTTTGTTTCTAACATAGACCATTGCTGTTTTCTTTCAAAATTTAAATGTGTAATTGAAAACTTTCCCCTGACTACTCAGAATCCATGTGCCATTGTTCTTGGGGGACACCAGGCATACCTCAAACTGGAGGGCAAACAGTGTGGGGCTGGGAAGACTGGGCCCTGGGCTCAGGAATACTCCACCCCTCAAGGCTTCATCCTGAAAGAAGGCAGTCCTCACACTTCAGAGGCTGTCTGATTGCCTGTAAAGTAGATGTTTTAAAAAGGCAAGTTCTCTGCTACACCTGATGTAAAATGTCTTCCAAAAGAGGATGGTCCTCTGGTGGCTGAGAAACTCAGCTTAATCACAAGGGCACAGAGTCCCACCCCCTTGGCCACAAAGCCTTGCCCTAGCCATCCCCACCACACTGCCCACCCCAGCCCCAGCCCACTTCTGAAACCAGCAGCCCCACCCCCAACCCTGCATTATCCCATCAGCAATGTCTTTGAACTCAAAGTACCCAATATCTGGGCCTTCTTCCTTCCTTCTGCTGTCTGGCTTCCTCTGTCTCGAAATCCCCCCAAATAGGTCTCCTTTAGAGTTTTTCCAGCTCTCTAGTTTTCCCTCAAAGCACTAGCCCAGCTCGTGACCCCAGCAGATACTATTTGCTACCCCTCCAATTATAATCAAAATGCCAGCTTTGATTACCATTCTTTAAGTCCCAAACTTCTGTACAAATACAACACAACAGAAGCCACCATATTGAATGTCAAACACTGCACGTTTCTTTAAAACTACTCTCAACTGTCAGTAAGGAAAAGAAAACTCTCTTATTACACATTAGGATACTGAGTCTCAGAGTAATTTTCCATGGCTACACATTAGGAAAATGAATGAGAGAAACCTGTTTCAAATTCAGGACCATCTATTTTTGCATATTTTTTCTTTCCCTCGACACACTGATTGACAATCGTAATAGACTCCATAAAAATTCAATTGATATAATTATGCACCTGTGAGGAAAAAATGATCATGGAGTTTTTGTAACAGTTCCGATTAACATTTGCTCTTGTAACAAAGGCCAAAGATCTTGTATTTAGGGAACTGTTTTCCTTATGTATGTTCACTAGTTGTGTTTATTGATTTGATACTTCTTATGTCAAATTGTGTCATTTTCATGCATGCATATATTTCCTTGTCTTACATTGTAAATCTCCTTCGACCTTCTTTCTGTCATTACCCTTTAACTAGTAACTCTAGTGTACCTTAAACAGACAGGCGTCATTACCACTGGGCTCTCTCTTACTACTTTCCTAAGCTTTTGAATCTAGTGGCCCCTGCTCTGAGAATAGAGAGAAACAGCTTCTCTTAAACTGAGGCAAGGATGCTTCCCGTGGTTGTCATGACAATAAATGTTACTTTGCCATTTTTGTCTACTACTTATAAGAAGT
This sequence comes from Carollia perspicillata, assembly GCA_004027735.1. NCBI lineage: Eukaryota > Metazoa > Chordata > Mammalia > Chiroptera > Phyllostomidae > Carollia > Carollia perspicillata. The sequence continues at coordinate 46,218 of PVKM010000546.1, forward strand.
ATCCATGTTGCACTGATGAACAAAAGCGAATACTCCCTTGGCTGGAGCTGTTTCCTGATTGTAAGTGCCAGGAAAAACTGCGTGAACCTGTGTTTCTCAGCAGAAGTGACCTATACAGCATGGGTCTATGTAAATTGGCAATCCCTCTGAGTCCTTTGCTGTCAGGCCTCTCAAAGCTGGACCATCTCGGGGAAGGGAAACTGGCAGTGAGACATGGCCAGGCTTTGAAATCAGCTACAGTGTTTTGACACAGCTGTGATGTTTTTTGGCTGACTTCCACCAGATCCTTTTTTCCCAATAGATTCTAATGAGAGTTTGATTTAGTCACATAAGTTAATTATTATAAAGTATTATATTTTAAATAATAATTCTAGGAGGTTTAATATATAAATCTTATTTATTGAAAAAAGTTAGAAATTAGAAACATAATCAGATTGCCCTCAACTTTTATTGAGTTTACTAGTAGCAGAGCACTCCTTGAGGTAGGTCCTGGAAGGTCAAGGTGGCATTATTTATCTATTGAGGTTTATAATCTAGACAAACATATGAAAAGAAAAACATAAGTAAGAAGTAGCATATGTCAAAATACACATGACAAATACAGACAAGTGTTTAGAGTACGTAAGAATCACAAAGGATTTTTTCAGGAATGATTTTCTAAAGGGAACCAGAAGGTAAGACATTAATAATAATAGAAACTATCACTTATTGGATCCTTATGTGCCAAACTTAGTTCTTTATAAGCATCTAACACTCTTCACTACCCAAGGAGATTGATATTAGTATTGCCATTTTACAGGTAAAAAACTGGGGCTAAGAGAAATTACTGTGCTTTATTACTTTTAAAGTGGAAAGTCGGTTGCATTTTCTTTTATTTTCACACCTCAGAGATAATGTTCGTGAAAAAAATCTCTTTAGAAAATTTGACTTCCATCAAGGTTAAAACACTTTCCCAGGATGACATAAAGAAAGAATGAAACTTCACATGATTTATCCACTCTCTAATACTTTGCCATTTTATCAAACTCTTGATGTCAATGATCTTATTTGAGGAGACATACTTGATAATACAGACTTGATAATACAGACTTCTAAAGCAAAAATGACCAAACTTATCTCTCTTTTTCTAATCTGGGATAATGAAAAAAAAAAAAAGAATAGCAATGATCCTAGCAGAGACCCATAATTACTAACATCATTAAAAATCCCTCCACATAGAGAACTATCTAGGCATATCCAAAGAAGGGAAATATTTATGTGGTTAACATAACATATATATTCTTTCTGGGGAAAAATACTATCTCAATCTTAGAGACTAAAATTCAATAATGATAAAGCAGAATGCTCAAGAAAATAATCACGAGCTAGAGTCCTGGGTTTTAAAAAGATTAAATTCATTTTTTTTTTTTTTTTGGTCAAATGCCTCTTCCCATCCCATCAGCACCTACTCTCTCTCATCATTAAATGCCCTTATCTGGTAAGAGCAGTCGACTCTGAAATTACGAGGAGGGCAAAGTGAATGTGCCTGATGAATAAATGGATTGTTTCGAGTCTCTCATGCAAAGATCGAAGAAAATTTTGAAGAAATGGTCATGCATGTGATTCTCCTTTATAGTTTTTATTTTCTCCTCATTCATTTGGAAATTCTGCTACCTGAAGGGAAGACATACATCTTCTGCTTTTTCTGTTTCTCTCACAGGACCCAGGATTGCCCCAAGACTATTATTTGGAGTGTTTTTGCATTAGACACTGTACTAATTCTAGGGATTCAATCAATGCTGAATTGGCAAAAGAAAATTATGTTCAAAGTGAGTTTCCATGAGACTTGAAATATACTGAATTATGAATAGAAGCCATACTAGGGTCTAGACTCTAATATCTGTCATAAGATTTTTCTGAATAATACTGAGTCCAAAAAAGCACTATGCAGGAGGTCAGAATATAACTTTACCATTAATTGAGAGATGAAGCTTATCTTAAGGCAAATGTAGAGGAACAGTGCCTTTCTTCTTATTATGACCCAAAGCTCTTGGAAATTACTCAAATTGTGACTGAATTAAATAGTGCGAAGAATAGTGGCTGTAAACTACTTTATGCACCTAAGCCATTGACTGATTCCATATTTTGTTTTAGCTTCTATTTCAAGCAGGATCGTATTATATACTCATAATCTCTAAATGCATACCACTTTGGTGACTAGAAAAAAAAACAGAAGGCAAAATATTGTACTATTTCGCTTCATGTTGATGCAAAGTCTCATAATATGCTTTCTAAAGTTTTTATTCTTGCAAACTGAGAGTCAGAAAGTGAACAAACTATTATAACGATCCATTCTCAGCCTCGTCATTATGTGGCATTTTGTGCACTCTCTATAAGCATGATTACATTAGGACACTTCAAATTGGTAGTGTTTATTTTTCACTGTGACCTGCTTTCAAACCCTTGAGGAGAGAGTCATAAGTAAACTTAATCTAAGGCCATGTTATTATTACCTTTGTTTTAACCAAAGAGGTTCAGTAAAGGAAAGTGCATATAAAACAGCTTAATCAGAAATTTAGCAAAGGGGCTATACTTCCAAAAAAGAGTAAAAACAAGCATCTAAATTACTTTTTAAAATGACAGTATTTGAAGGTGGACACTGGATGTAAAACTATAAAAAAACTGATGCTGATCAAAGCATGCTCTTATCTTGAAGTTTCTGTGTTCAAGATTGATTTGCTATTTCAGAAACACAAAATTTATTTGAAGTTTCCTAGCTCTCTATATCTCTTCTGGGCTTACAGAAACCATTTCCCTATATGTAACCTTAATGTGTGTTGTGAAACTTATTTTAACAACATTCATGTGCAATGACTGCATACCCTGTGGCCAGAAGATTGATTGTGTATGTAATTGTGATCATTACAAATCAAACCATCCTCTGAGTTATGAACAGTGAGGTATGGTTACAAGAATACTACAATGGACTCCTGAATTCTGATCCTAACACCACCCCTAATTTGTTATGGTATGGCAGGCAAAGGGCAACTCAATTGTACCAGAGTTGAAAATAAAGTAATTAAATATTAAATTATACAATAAAAATTAAATTAATTGACTGTAACATCTTAATCTGAAATGAAGTTTCCTTTAGCAACTATACAGAAATATGTGGAACTTGACTTGATCCTACAATTGTCTGTCTCATAAATCACATTTCTTCCCCATGTTTTTCACTGCTCCTCATGCCTTGCTTCTTGCCTTGGTTCGGCTCCACTGGCAGGACTGTACAGCTCCATCAATCTTAATGCAACAGAGAAGTTCATTATTAACTCATCTTCTAGCACAAAAAAAGCTTCTGGTTGGGGATATATTATTTAGAATGTGATAACGAATTGACTTTCAATAAAGTAAAATTGAGAAACAGTCACTTTTTAGAATCCTTTTTTTAAGTGTAGTATAGTCAAATGAGAATAAAGATAATCTTGGATAATAGTTTACCAATTTTTTCACCCAAAATAATACCATTCATTTTTTTGTCCTCTCATGGATTCTATTTTATTAGGCATTTTTGTCTATCTATGGTAATTAGGAAATAATGCATTTTTTCATTTGAGTTTATCAAAGATAAATAGGATTGTCAATTGGAGCTTCTGATTAGCATGAGATACAACTTTTACCACACTGAGGTGGTTAACCAGTTGGCCAAAAGCTCAGAACTACGTTTCAGTTGGCCCACACAGTCTTGATGCAGGCAAATCAACAATTTGCATTAGAAACATCAAGAGAGCCTTTCTAAGATTTAGAGTTGTTGGTCTTACATTTTTATGAAATGCCATTCATAATACATTCATGTGAATGTGGCAGCAAAGCAATATGACATTTATTCCCTCAAATATATGCACAAAAATGTATGTTTAGTTAACTATCTACTACAAATCATTGGGACATACTGTGTCTCTAAATGTACAGAAGTCAGCTGACATGTAGAATGCAAAGAATAAGGATTTTGAATTAGATAGATCTTAAATTTGAATCATGTATAAATTTTTTCTCTTAGTCTCAGATTGTTTACCTATGAAATATGATTAATAACAACCACATGAAAAACATTGGCAACTTTCATGTCATAAAGAGGAAGTATTTGGTACAAAAAATTACAAAATATTAAAAGCCACATTTTTTTAGAAAGATAGTACTAGAGACTAGTAAGAGATGCATTTTGTTATTCAGTCAAATAAGATTTATTGTATGTGCCAGGCACCCTTTTAAGAAATGAGGATAAAATGAATAATAATATGGGATTACTATACTCAGAGACCTAACATTCTGAAGTATGAGTGTGTGTGTGTGTGTGTTTGGTGTTTGTGTGTGTGTTTTGTGTTTAAGGTAATCAAGCAATAATTAGGTAAATAAAATACTTATAAATTAGCTAAGCACCATGAAGGAAATGAATAGGGGACTTTGACAGAAAATAATGGTAGTGGAAATAGGGAGGTGAGGGATGGCCCCTCAGAAAGAGTATAGTAAGCTAACATTGGATGGATGAGAGTAATTGCCTTTGTTTGAAGCCTGAAAAAGTCTCCAGGCAGATGTGCAAAGTCATTGAGTTAAGAGAGGGCTGAGTGTACTTTAACAACTGTCAGAAGTGCCCATGGAGTTGGAGTGTAGTGGGCCAATGGGAATGTGACAAGATGAGAAGGAGCCAATGGGAAGAGGCCAGGTCATTCGGGGCCTTCAAAGGTCATGGTAAGGGGTCTGTCTGAATGTTATTCTTAGTGTAAAGTCAAACAGATATAAACTCTCAGTTGAATAACAAATCAAACATTTATTGTGCATATATACTATAATATAAAATTTAGCAGTCAAATAAAAATAAAACTAGAAAGCTGATGATACAAATTGCCAACATTAATTTAATGTGGCAAATAATCTTTGCTGACACTACATTGCATTTGATGCATGCATTTAGTACCTAATCTTCTTCTAGTGATTTTGAAACTATCCTTAGCTCATCATTTATGTTTTATTGGTTTGAATTCACTGTTTTCTTGTCCCCTAACTATTATCTTTCATCCTGTATATCAATAGTTAGAGTAACTGACTATTTGCTTGGTGACAATGACAGGATCTCTAAGAGAGATTAGCACTCCCATGCTCATTGTAGCACTATTCACATTTGCCAAGATAGGAAATGTCTATCAACAGATGAATAAGAGAACAGAGAAACAGAGAAAATGTGCCATTGCATACATGAAATACTATTCCACCATAAGAAGGAAATGCTGCAACATACAAAAACACGTTGAGCACATTATGCCAAGTGAAATAAGCCAGACATAGAAAGACGAGTACTATATGACTCTACTTATATGAAACATGTAAAAGAGATTCATAAAACCAAAGACTGAAATGATAGTTCACCAGGAGACATGAGGAGGATGAAACGGGGCAGTATTCATAGATAGGCATAAAAATTCAGTTAACACGAATAAACTCCAGAAACCTGCTATAGAACATTGAACCTATAGTCAGTAATAATGTATTAGAAGAAGAGAGATCTCATTTTGTGTTCTTACCACAACAGCGTTTTAAAAAACTCAGACATAGAGGAAATGTCAGTATTTATATGTAATGTATGTGTATATTGGCATGCATTTGAATTGTTATCAAATAGGAACTTGACATTTAAATTTCTATGTATATTTACATAGAAAACTCTCAGTGCCCCAAGAGTGTGTTCAGAGGCCCCAGGTAGGGGGCACTGCTCTAAGGCATGGCGGTATTGTGGACAGTTCCCTCAGAAAGTGGCTCAGGTTTCTCAGAAGTCTGTAGGTGAAATTCCACTGAGCGGAGGCAAACACATTTCACAACACTCTTATCCCTCAAGGAAGAATTCCTATTGAGTTTTCTTATTACTGTGGCTAAACCTTTTAATTTAAGTTCCCAAAGCTCCTTTCATACCCTAAATTAAAGACAGAATTTAGTCAAACAAATACCAAATCCTCATCTGGACACCAAAATAATCCTGACAATTGCATCCGCTTCATATTGAAATACAACGCTAGGCCATTCCTATGTTTAAGAAGCATGATCCATAGTTAGGATTCAATGAAATAATAAGATACAATTTATACTCTAACACCTTTTAATTTGTTTTTAATTAAATATGGAAAACTGAATGTTCAGGAAAAATACGAAATTACTGTTGGCAAGAACAACTATGCATTAGATCTTGCCTTTCAATCACCGCTGCAGACTGTGTCTAAGTCTGATTTGCAAAATAATGCAAAAACAGCAACCACTGAACCAGTCTAATGAAATCTGACCTCTGAAATATTTTACACTTCATTTGAAGAATCAACTTTTAATACATAGTGAATTCTGTTATTTGCCTGTGGGATATCTACTTTATATTTTGTGCATAGCAATTTTGTCATCCTTGGTTGGATTTAATCAAGCTATGAGTAGAGGCCGTGAGCTGGAGCAACGGAAACTCATTTTGTTGTTAGCCTACTCTGTACCCTCTACACACACCATACCAACACATGCAGGACGGAGCAAAGCAGGTTTGCACTCGTTCATGCAGAAAAAATACAGTAATTAATAGATACTAATGTAAGAATGAACTCTGTGTTTTGCGTACTGACAACTGTAAACTTACTTCTGCCCCACCCTGCACATTTCACAGAGAAATTCACACAGATGAAGAGACAGGGCTTTTATCCACGTCACAGTTAGTTTTCATTGTGATCCAGTCATCATTTCCTCAAATGCTAAGTTGTCACTGTCATTGTCAGTAGTGACAGGTGTCAAAAAATTATGGTTCCTCTTTTTTCGCTCCTGCTATTTTTATACAGCCAGGTGACTAATTTTGACCAGTAAGTTGTAAGTGGAAGTGTTTTGTATACTTATGAGTTGCAATATTTAACTCCTGGTTAAGACCTTGGGGATTCATTTAACTTCTGGTTAAAACTCTGGAGTGTTTCTCTCTCTTTCTGTCTGGCATAAAGCCTGGCAATATTCGAGATGATGGCTGTTCTTCTGAGTTCTGTCCCCAAATGACTGTGATTGGAAGATGGGAAGAGATTCAATCACTCGGGATGATCCAAAAATAAACCTGTATTGCTTTGAGCCACTAAATTTCAGGGTCATTTGTTTCCATGTCATTACCCAGGCTCTTCTAATTGATACAAACCACGTGCAGCACATTTTACTGTGTTCAAGGGATGCATCTGTGAACAAGACAGAAACAGTCACCCACCACATCGTGCTTGATTGTACTGAAGGCTCTTAGCTTTCCACTGCTAGAGTGGGAATTACGTCAGGGTAGGTATCTCTGAACACTTTCTTCATAGCTCTATCTTAGAGCTAAAAAACTACCCAGGGCACAGTTGATGCTGATCTATCAATATCTGTTGAACAAATGAAGAAGAAATTGAGTGAGCTAATTAAAACATTGACACTTTACATATCGGAAATGTACAAAGTATGACAGCAGCCTGGGATGATACAAGGTGCCCGATTCACCTAAGGGGAATAGAGGCGACATCTGAGACGGTGGCTTTTGGTAAGCAGAAGGCACTAGGTAAGGGGTGGCAGAGTGGGAAGGGAGAGCATGTCCCAGGCAAGTGCAATGGCACATGCAGAACCACTGACACGGAAATGGCACTTCCAGGAAGGGGAAGTGACTGTGATTCAGCCCAAGGGAGGGAACAATAGGCCCAGGGAGCAATGGGCACGGTGGTACAAGATGTGGTGGGCAAGACCACTGGGGGGCGGATCACGCAGGGCCTTGTGGGTTGTACTAAGGATTGTGGGCTCCTGTCTAGGAAAACAAAGCGTTTGAAGGCATTCAATTACACTCAGGTTGCTGTGAGGAAAACAGACTGGGGAGTTTCAACCTATTGATAATTCTAACTCAGAATTAAACAATGGCTTGGAGCTTAGCAGTTTCCTCACCTTTCTGACTATGAGCACTGGCTGGGTCCGGGGGCAGGGTGGGGTGGGGAGCGGGGGTGGAGAGCCTGCAGGTTGCTCAGCTCCCTGCGCTCTAACAAGACTGGGTTTGGTGCTTCAGCCTCATATTAGGAGGCCATGTTGCGAGAACACACACAGAATGTGGAAGACATTGTTCATTCCCTCAACAGGGTCTCTTTGGAAGGTCTTGGGAAGAGATTTTTTTCCCATAGTTTGATACTACGAATAAGTTTGCTTCTCCTTAAAAATACTCTTTGAATTTTAAGAACAGGTAAAAATTGAAACATCAATTTTTCTCTCCCTGTGACAATGAAATAGCTTATAACAAATGTGTGACCCACTTGAAGTGCCTGTGTAGGCCAGCATGTGAATTTATATTAACCTGTCTTGTTAGTATGTTTCTGCCCTTGGTTTTGTTTCTTGCTATTACATCTTTCTAAATTAGATCCTCCTACCATGTTTTATATATAGTCATGTTATGTCATCTTCAAGGTCTTTTAGTACTAAGTATAGTGTAAACAAACACTTCTGAATCACTCCTTACCTCCAATCACGCAAATAATAATCTTGGTATAAAAGCTAAGAACACACTTTTCTATAATATACCTTTTAAAAGGCATAAAAAATAGGGACCAGATTAATATTCAAATGATTCGTTGGTTAGCTACTAATGCACAAAGTATGACAGCAGCCTGTAATGCTACAAGGTGCCTGGTTTACCTGAGGGGAGTAGAGGTGACATCTTGTCGGATACCCTAGTATGGGTATGAGTATGGTTTGTACTCACCATATTCAATGGTGAGTACAAACAGTTATGGTCTGTGCCTTCGTGGCACTTGTAGTTTAGGGGGCAAACCCTGAATCTATGAGAAACAGGACTGCACTGTGTGAGGCCCTTGTACTGCATACTAGTGGGATGTCGAGCTGGACTGCCTGGGTTTGAGTCCCAGCTCTGTCACTTACCTGACCTCAAGCAAGTAAGTTACTTAAGTTTTCTGTGCCTCAGTTTCCTCGTGTGTAAAGCAGGAATGCAAACAGTACCTACTCACAAAATTTTTGTAAGGATTAAATGAGCTAATGCATGTAAAGAATTCAGAATAGTGCCTGGCAGGATTATATTACTGTTAAATATTATTATTACCTATAAAAGGAATTTATATAATTTATCTAATGCTTAGTGTCCCTGTGAAACATGCAAGAGAAAGCAAAGTTTCCTTTTTCTTACTTGCTTCTCAGTAAAGCACTGTATGCTATTTAGAATTATGATATCACCAAGAAGAGACCATTTTCAACTAATTTAGAAATCCCTACAACTTTCCTGATGGATGCTTCTTTGTTACCATTTGTAGAAATGTGGTTCTTACCTCTGAACCAGCGATCTATTCCATTGTGGGGCATCTGTAATGGTTAGAAAGCTTTTCTAGGTTTGAGCCAAACTCTAAAGAAAAAAGGAAAACCCTAATATGCCTAAAACATAGTAACTACAAAGTTGTACATAGTTACTCTCATTAAGTGTATTACACTGAAAATATTAGAAATATAAAATGTGAACATTCAAGCCACAGATATTTATTGAAGACCCACTGTCAATCAGAAATATGATTAAAATAAAGTTTGTATTAAGGATTACAGTCAGATGGTGTTGAAGCAGAGCAGATATTCTAAGGATTTAAATACATTTATTAAGTGCCTACTTATGTGACAGGCAATTTAAATTTAATTTAATTCTCACAACCCTCTGTGGTAGATAATGTTGTTCTTAGAGCGCAGATGAAGTAACTAAGAAACCAAGATTCAGAAAGTTATTTTTCGGAGGAAATGTAGCTGTAGCTAGTATATAAATAGCAGACCTGGAATTGGAACACATCTTTGTCAGTTTTTTTTTTTCTCACTGTACCCAGAGGATCAAAGGACAAAATAATAGGAGAAAGTAAAATTACATATGGGAAGAAGAGTTAGTTTCAGGCTGCCCAAGAACCATTATTTTTAAAAAGTATGCCAAAAGGGGGGTTATTAAGAGACTATTTCTGAACATTTGAACAGTACTGTGCTTCTATGAACAACTGATTTCACCAATACAATAAGCAGTTTATTTAATGTGCTACTAATGATATAGTTAGTACTTAAAATGCTCACCATCCACATACGCTGGTCACACTGTGGTCAGATAAGATTTCTCCTTACCTCTCTTACTCATCTTCACATTAAAGATGGGAGCAGAACTGTGTTGGGAGCATCAGTTAATTCTTGCCTTGCTCCCATGCTACCTGTTTTGTGGGTATTGGTTTTGATTTGGGGTTTTACTTAATTATTCAGGGTAACTAAAAGTGGGGTTTGGAGTCAAGGGAGGTAGTGATTTGCCATGACAATGCATATTCTCAACTTCCACAAGACCTACCTTAGAAGGATTTAAGCTCTCAAATAGCTAAGTGTTTGGCTATATTAGTCAAATAGTATTCAGATATTTCTTGTATGTTACCTGCATCTCCCCCTTTTCCTCCCATAGAAACCAATGAGATATAAGATCCTTGAGGGCTTGAACTTTTTCTATTTTTCCCTGGTTCCTAAAATAATACATTGTACATTGATGCTCAATAAAGATTTGTTGATAGATCAATCAACTAAGACCAAAGCCACAAACCCTATCCCATGTTGGCCAATAGGCCTTCTCAGTGGACTGTACTGAAGGTTATATATATTCATGTCCTCACTTAGAGGTGAAGTGAGCTTCTGAAATCCAAGTTCATTGAAATGTGGCTCTTTTGGAGGGCACTGGATAACCAAGGCCAATTCAAAACGATCTCACTGAAATAAGTCTTCATTCTCTCTGTCAGCCCAAGATGGGCTTTTAAATCAGAAAGATCTGGCTTAGAACCGAACTTCTTCATTGTATTGTCTATAATATGGGGATAATGACACAATCTCTTAGTGTTATTGTAGGGAGTAAACTACACGTGTGAAAACATATTTCACTGTTATTGGCATATAGTTGTTGTTTAACAAAAGCCTATTTCTGTTCTTTTGTACAAATAAAACACAGTTCTTAGAGATATAAATATTATCAGTTGCTTCAATCTTGGTGGCTAAGAAGAGCAAATCTAATTAAAAGAAATGCAATCTTTGTGTTAGAAATGTTGGTGATATGTCAGTCACTAAAATATTATATTATTTCAGTGTGTCATAGCACCTTTGTATTGAGAACAAATGTGGTTTGGTCTGAATGATGCTTTATAAACCAAGAAAAAATACCCAAGAACTCATGCTTTGTAAGCTCCTTGATATCCAAAAATGATGAAATTCTCCAAGATGGCCTTAATTGTATTAGTCATAAAACTCAGCCACTTGCTGGCGGAGTCATGTCTACATTGCGTGTGGTCCTCCTATAATTCCATTTTCTTTTTTAAACTTTTCATGGACAGGCAAAAGATTAAGTCTGTTTTATAATAAACACTCAAAGGAAAGGGCTATGGTAAAAAGAGTAAATGACCTAATAAAAATGCTTCCTTGATTTCCATTTTATTTTCATTCTCTACAGAATCATATAAGTTCACATCATGTTGAAGAGTGAGCCATGTCAAATAAAAACATAATGGAATGAGCCTCTAGACAGCTAATCTGGCACTAAAAATTTCTGTTTCTGGATTCTTTATTCAATGAAGAGCTTCCTCTTGACTTTTTCCTGATCACACCTATTATCACATGATGTTAAGAATCATATTTTGGACCTAAAATTTTACAGTTAGTTTTTAGCTATATAAAGAATGCTGACTCAAAGTAGTTTCCTTCCAGTAACTCCAATTAAAAAATACCATCATTTAGTGACAGTTAAGGCCATGCTATTACTCAAAATTAATCATATATGCCTAAGTGAATTATTTTCCCATATTTTAAAGAAATTTTTAAAGTCACAATTGAAGACACAAGTGTGATTCAAAATAAGTCCAGCACCTATATTTAAACCTTAATATTCACATGCAAACATACAAATGTATATACCCAAATATGTACATTTACTTAGCCAAACCTGTATATTTCTGTACAAATTCATATACACATTTGCACATCCCACACCACATATTCAGATGCATTACTATGAGAACACATCCAGAGAGGCACCCTACTTGCAAAAGAAATAAAAGGGCTGCTATAGAATATAGACCTTCTAGAAATGGTATACCCACCCCCCCACACACGTTGGTGTTCTGTGTTCTCAATGGTAAAAGGACTCATGAGGAATTAGACACCTACTTCTGTTTATAAACTTAAGTCCCAAAGGCCTGATTACTTTGAAACAACCATACACTTGCTTTGGTTCGTTGCTTAATCAATCTTTGCAGGCACATTAGAATATCCCATTTTCCAATACAACAGCTTTCATCGTAAGTGTTTGATCTTTAATTCTGCAGTGCTGTCGCCACACATTGAGAGACAGTAAAATGAAATAGGTTGTTATCTCTTAGAAAGCACTAGTGATTCAAATTTGGACAAGCTTCTATTTAGGCAAGATAATTGTGGAAATTTGCCTTTTTTCTCTCATGCTGCAGTCTAACATTTAATAGTTTGGCAAATCTTACTGCACTAAAGCTAAAGGCAATAAGAAAATAAAATTAAGATATTGGTCATAAAATTAGCCAATATAAAAGACTAAAGATTCAATTCTAAAAGGGGGTTATGGAGACATTTTTATTAGAATCACATATTAGAATTGGAAGAACGAAGGTTTTTAGGGGAAAGACAAATCTTCTTTTACTCTCTTACAGCTTCAATTTCTCTGTGTCATCTGACTAAAATTCATTTCTACTGTCGCAATCCTAAACAACAGTCACCACCTTGGTCTGCTTCCTCCTCCCCTTCAAGCTGTCATCCCTTTACTCTTTGTCTCTTCAAGAGCCAACTTATTAAAATAGTTTAAACCCATTGCCTAAGTTCCCCTGTACTTCCCAACCCCCTGCAATCTGACATCTGCCCCTGCTCTTCTGCTTCAATCGATCAAGCAAAGTAAAATAGTCTTCTTAATTTTTGTATCTGTTGACCTCATTTCATTCTTCATTTCATTGTTATACTCAGTGATATTACACATTGATATCCCCTTCTCTCTCCTTAAAATACTTTCTTCCCTAGATTTCTTGAATTTTGCTCTCACTTTACTCTGCTTTCTAATCTGTCTTCCCATGTCTCTACTACTGCATGTTTTCCCTCTGCCTCCCTCTTAAATATTAGTGTTACCAGAGTCCTTATCTGTTCTATCACGTGTGATTTCTTCCACTCCTGTGGTGTCTTTTTCAGGTGATAAGTAGAGTTGGGGTTCAAGTCCATCTCAAATGGACATCAACAAACCCTGTAGTTATTTCTGCAGGCTCCTGAATGTATAATTAGGGTGGTTACACTCTGTAGTTGGAAGAGCCCTCACATTGGCTACCTGATTGGGGAGCACCAGCCAGTGTGGCAGGAGAGGCTATGGAAAAGCCCTTGGAACTGCAGAGCCCCTCACCACCTCCAGCAAAGATAGCAATCTGGAATTCAACTTCACGCAAAAATGAATTTTGGACATTAACACAATCATTACAAACTTTTGAGTTACAAAAGTGGAGATTCCCCTTATAATGCCAATTAATTAACATTTCTGGTCCTTGAATAAACCAGATGGATCATGGCATATGACAGTGAACTCTCAAAATTTACCAAGTGGTAAGCCTAATTACCACATGTTGGAGGTGGTATCTTTTTGGTAACAGATTAACTCAGCCTCTTGTGCTTGATATGTGGGTACCATTGATCTGGTGAACATGTTCTCCTCAGTCTCCATGGGTAAGAGAAATCAAAACAAGATCAGTCTTACAGGGGAAATACAACAATATACATACATTGTCTTGCCTCAGAGCTACATTAAACATCTTGCTCTCTGTCACTATACAGTCTGCAGAGACCTCGGTTGTTTTTATATTCTGCAACACATGTTGGTTCACGATATTGGTGACATAAATGGTAATTTGACATTATTAGCAGAAACTGTCCAGTATTCTAGGCATCCCAATAAAGGGCAGACCTCAGTAGAAGACTCACAACAAAACCCCTATGGTGCTAGAGCAAGGCCATTCTTCGGTACCAACATTTGGAAAACATAATTCCTGTATGATACCAGATCCTAGTAGAAGCCTAATACCCAATCTTGGAGCACCAGTTTACTATTGGAATAGAGCTGTATATTATCTAGTTCACCAAGTCATAAGTTTGGGCAAAAAGAGAAGCGATTTATTATAAATGTATCATTCGAGATTGGGCCTGAGAAGGTCCCGATGATACAAGTAAATCGAATAAATCCATAATGGCTAAATCCTGCTCCCACAACTCATAGCTATAGCATCGTGGGGTCCCTATAACTAAATGGCAAAGGAGAATCCCAGCAAATGACCACTGAGGCCTGACTCTAGATAAGGTGGTGTCATTTGTTCATGTTAGCTTTACGGAATAATTGTTACACTCTAGGCTCACTTAGAGGTAACTCAAAAGGACATGATGATGGTAGTAAATCTTCCAAGATAATATTTGAAAGTCCAGTTTCTATGGAAGTATAAGTGGTCTGAGTTTTGGGCTTCTGGGCAGAATGAATGGTTTAGCTAGTTGCTCAGGACTCAGAAGAAAGACAATTAGAAGAGAAGAGACAAAGAAATCTTAGGAAGATGCATGTGATTGACTCTATGGAAGTGGACACAATGTGGGCATTTGCTTGTGTCTCATGTTATTGCCCACAGGGAGCATTTACTTCAGAAGAAGCAGCTCAAGAGCTAAGAAAAAGGGAGGCTTGTCCTGTGGAGGTCAGCTAGCCTCTTCTCTGGCAACCTCAGAGCTAGCAGAATGGGGACCAATGAAGTGGTCACAGTGGCAGAGATACAGCTATGCAGGTTCAAACGCAGGACTCCCTTTCTCTAAAGTTTATCTAGCTGCTTCCAACCAAGAAGAGAGAGTAATATTGAACCCACATTATGACACCATCCTTCACAGAGACCAGTCAGCCACTTGGTGATAGATTGATTTTATCAGATTCAGTGTCCTTAGAGGGAGCAGAAATTTATCCTTTCATGGGTTGACACCTTCTCTGCATATGGATTTACTTTCTCTGCCTCTAAGGGGCCATTACTAATGTCATCATCCTAGGGCCTTGCACAGTATCTGATACATATTTTCATGGTTCCTCACACTAAGTTATCTCAGTTTTATGATACAAGAGATCGAAGAATGGGCACATAAACACACAACCTACTTTTCTTACCGTGTTTCTCATCGCCTAGGAGCAGAATAATGGAATGGTCAGTTAGATGCCCCGTGAAGACACAAATTTAGGTGTAAACTCTTCATTCTCTAGGCTGTGGCAGGTGCACTAAATCAATGCCTAATATGTGGCACTGTCTCCAGTAGCTGGGAGAGGTGGGATTCTGAGCCAAGGGACAGCAGTACTATTGGTTTATCTCACCATCCTTCTTAGGTACTCATTTGTGGAATTTATGCTTGCATCTCCACAAACACAGCTTCTGCCGGATTAGTGGCCTTGGTTTCAGAAAAACACTTTTTTACCAGAGGACAGAGTGGAACTACTTGTGTTTTACTTTAACTTAAAATGACAACTACCGCTAGGTCATTTGGGCTGCCCTTGGCATTGTAGCAGCCAAAGTGGGGACCTTTACTATTAATACTTTATGGATACAGTCACTGATAATAGCTCTTTTTAACTTTCTGAAAGTAATGAGATAGAGCATTTTAGATAACATAATAAAATTCCCACTACATTTACATTTAAATTAATCACATTGTTATCTATCCTACTAAAAACACAAATTTATTAATAATTGCTTAATGTTGAATACTAAACATGAACTTTTTCCAGTTAAAGAGTTATTCAGCCCAGACACTAGTATTTTATCATTTTAGATGTTGTTGTTGTTGTTATTGTTGTTGTTGTTGTTATTATTATTATTATTATTATTATTATTATTGCACTTGCTAATGGCAGAACTCTGGATATCACCAAAGGTCTTTCAAATCTTATAATTTCTGTGCAGTTTAAAGTATGGGAAGAAAAGTTTCAATGTCTTAATTAAAACACAGAATTTTACAATATAAGTGGGGTGGTTGGATGGATATCTTTTTTATACTAACCAAAAGAAGTATATAATACTTATGTGTAGTATTTATTCTTGCATTCACATAGTTTTTCCTTGAATTTGTTTTAAAAATGAAAATTTCTTGGGTAATCCACATATTGTTTCTCACGTGAAGAAAAGCAATCATATTTTCACTAAGAGGACAAACCTGCACATAGCTTTTTACAGTTAAAAAATAATCTGTGCTTGCAAGGAAAAAAAATCACTGTTTCAGCATTCCCTGAGGCCCTCTGCATTGGCCTGGCTGAAGGTTGTCCCATAATGAGCACTGTTTTCAGGTAAGTGGATCTCTTCTGCTCTCCTTATTGTATCACAATTCACACAAATAAAACTGTGATATTAGGAGAATAATCAGCCCTATAGATGTATAGCTACAGACCCTGGAAAAATCAGAAAAACCTTTGTATTCTGGAATAAAAATAGTAACACAGGAAGCATTTATATAAGACTGGTATCATCAGGGAGACATGCTATGGAATTTGAAAATTACTGTTTAAGTTTTTTCTATTTTTATGCAGTCAAATATCAGTGTTCCAGCACTATTTCCCCTATTTAAATACTTTGCATTATTGGCCTTTTATTCCTGTGTTTGTTAGCTCATTCATTCATTCAGCACAGATATACAGTACCAGTTTATGTTCTAGAGACTGGCATCCTCAGATCCTGTGACCCCTGCCAAGGTGAATTTATGGTCAAGTGGGAGCAGAAGGCAGAGATATGGATGAAGTATGAGGGGAGCATATAGGAAAAAGCATAACCTATGCTGAGGATACAGGGAGGGCTTCACTGAAGAAGTGACATTTGAAGAGGAGGAGCAGGTGCCACCAGGTGGGTGAGAACAGCTTACAGAGGTAGCAACAGCAGAGGAAAGGCATGGGGTTCTGGAACAAGTGTGTGTGGGGGGGCGGAATTTGGAAATTCTGTGGAGTAAGGATAGGCCCTCCCCCACTGTTTTCAACAATATCTTAAGGAGTTTGAACTTTTCCCTGGGGGAAGTAACTTTTACTGGAGGAGGTTAAGGATCAAATTAATTTTAGAGGTCGTAACTGATGGCCATGTGCTAAATGCTTAAATGACTGGGGTGTAAGATTAGAAGTGAGAACTGGAGGCAGGTTTCAGAAGGATCTGAACACTGGATAAAGGAATTTAGATTGTACCATGTAAGCAATAAAGATTTTTCTAAGTGCTTGAGCAGTGAGGTGGCATGATGAAAGCGATGTTTTTCTTGATGTATATGTACACATGAAATGATTTTTCTTTAGGTTGCTCATGTTATTTTAGTTCTGAGAAGATTTGGCTTATATAAGTTTTCATGGGCCATGCAATTTGGAAATAGAAAAGCTTTCTAATGGATATTTCAAGCCCATCTTCTATCCTCACCTTAGCAGAATCTAATAATAGATATTACTAGTAGTTGGCAGTCTAAAATAAATGGCAAGGAAGTCATAGCTACTTATACAAGCAATTTCTGGAGAACTAAGAGCCTCAGGTCTAGAGCCTTGTCTGTTAGGGAGAAAAATGGGGAGATATAGCAAGTGCACGTCAAAACCAGGTGAGTACTGAGCGTCATTATGAGCAGAGCTAAACTATACAACCCTGTGTGTGGGTTTCACATCTTGAAAAAAAGTGTTACTACTATTGATATTTAGGCTACTGCTATGAGACAGAACTCTAGGAATACTTAAAGTAAAAGAATTTTTTGCCTTTATATAAAAACCTATATTACATAGTATATCTTTAATCTAATATAAAGATACAGAACTAACCATATGAAATTGCCTACCTGAAACTCTATTTGACATGTGAATTGGCAACTTCATAGGGTTCAAAAGAATACTTGTACATGCATGTGCACACACACGGATAAAGTTATATATATCAAGTTGTACATGCATGCTGTATTTTTATTGTTGTTTAGTGAATTTCTGGGACAAATTCTGCCAAGACTATATTCTCTACAGAGGGCAACCAATGCAGTCTCTTATTAGCTAAGTGCTCAGCAAATAATTGGTCGGAGATTGTCATAAATGCCTTGAACCAGTAAGTCTTCTACTCTTGGCCAAGGAAATTTATGTGTTGGGAGACTCTACTGATACTTAGGTGATCTGTGATTCTGCCTTTGCCATCACTTCCAGCTTATAAAGAGCCTCAGTCAGAGAAGAGAGATTGGGCACCCTTTGGTTTTTCCTCAGCTCGTTCCCAGCCCCACTCATATGTACAGTCTTCTAGATTCCAGAAATACATCAAAGCTTTTCAAAGACCTCCCTTTTATATTATTGTCCAAACTCTTACTAGCCCCAAATAATAATGCAAGCATCTGTGATATTAAACAACTTATGCTAATTGTTTTCAACAAATGCACAGAAGCAGGGCTTTTGACCTCAATGCCTAGTGAATAAGACATCTCCAAGAAGCTTTGAGACAAATTAAATGCTAATGATCTCAGGATGAGACTATTTGAGGAGGTCTAAACTAGGCCAGCCTCATAGCAGCACAATTTACAATAGCCAAGTGTTGGAAGCAACCTAGGTGCCCATCAGTCAATGAATGGATCAAAAAACTATGGTACATTTACACAATGGAATTCTATGTAGCAGAAAGAAAAAAGGAGCTCCTACCCTATGCAACAGCATGGATGGAACTGGAAAGCATTATGCTGAGTGAAATAAGCCAGGCGATGAAAGACAAATACCATATGATCTCACCTTTAACAGGAACCTAAGCAACAAAACAAACAAGCAAGCAAAATATAACCAAGGACATTGAAATAGAAAATGGGATGACAGTAACCAGAGGAGAGAGGGGAGGGAATTTCAGGGGGGAAAGGGAAGGGATTATAGGAACAAATATAAAGGACACATGGACAAAAACTAAGGGGGGTGGAAATGGGAGGGAGGTGGGGAGCACTGGGTGGGGGTGGACTGGGACAGGAGTAAAAGACAGAAAACTGTACTGGAATAACAATTAAAATAAAATTAAAAAATAATGATAATAAAAAAAACTAGGCCAGCCTCATCCTCCCTGGCTTGAAGGCTGTTGTTTTTCAAGGCTCCTTGAGAACTGAGGGGTGGTGGATAGGTGTAGGTCAAGTTTAAAAACAATAAATCCTGTTATTCTTATTGAGGGTTAATAGTATTTCTTGAATAAACCTTCTTCAGAATGCTTCAAGTCTTGGTTAATTCCTAGATCTCTGGAAACATTCATTTAGATAAGTATTTCTATGTTTTCATTGCTCTATGGAGGAGTAGATTTATAGAAGTTCTCACTCTGACACGCCAGGAGGTCCCAGTCCCTTCATTGACTCTTATTTTCACCTGATTCCCTTCCCAATATTTTAATGACCCAATTTCTATTTAGGAGGAAGACGTCCTCCCTATGGATATTACACTTGCCTCAGAAATTTTCCATGCCATTTCAAAACTAAGCAATAAATGTACTGAGCTTAAGTATTTTCAAAGCAATTATTAACGAATATCTATACTAATCAGCATTTTTTCTAACTTATTTGTAATCCTCATTTTTTTCTTTAATTAATTGTTCTTTGCATTTCAGGAATGGTAGAATCTTTGAAAAAATATGAACAGTATGGACTCTCACCCCCAAGTATATTCTATTCAATACAGAAATACACATTTTAAGGATTTTATTTATTTATTTTAGAGAGAGGGGAAAGGAGAGAGAGATAAAGGGAAACATCGATGTTCGAGAGAAACACCTGTCAGTTGCCTCTCACAAACCCCTACCCGGACACCTGGCCCACAACCCAGGCATGTGCCCTGATAGGAACCAAACCAGCAAACTTTTGGTTTGTGGGATGACGCCCAGCTCGCTGAGCCACACCAGTCAAAGCCCCAAAATACACACTTTTAAAAATGCGATCATGAGCCTGAATCTCTAAGATTACTCTGGAATACAGACTAAGAATTTCTCTCTTAGAACTTTATACTACATCTGTTTATAATCATTTTTCTTCTGTTTTGTGCCATCTTTGTCTGTGAGAAAACTTGTTCTTGGTAGTAAAAAAAAAAGAATAAAATAAACATTTATTTGAGTGCTGATTAAATGTCAGTCACTATGTTAGAGAAAATGATTTGTACATAATAGGTGCTTAATAATTATATTTTAAATAAATACTACTTTTCCTATATCATTTCCACCTCCCTGTTTCCTTGTTTGACAGATAAAAATTGTCCTCAGTGAAAAGCTACATATTTTGATAATACGTTATGCTCAAGGAACAGCAAAGTTGTGGGGGGAAAATATAAAAATTACTGTTGAGATTGAGAATAGATTTAAAGTAGACATTGAGAGGTTTTGGACATCTCTGTTTCTATCATTCCTAAGATCTGCCCCTCCAAAGGATCCTTCAGTATGGAACAATATAGAACCACTAAAGAAGATTTGTTCTCAGGAGCCTGGGCTGGGATGCCAGTCTCAGCCACCCCACTTACTTTCTCCTCCTGTGCTATGGTGTGTCTCTCACAGGACAAGTTGCCATGATGGTCCAAGGCAGCAAAGCCTATGTTCAGCTATGCAACCCCACATTTGTACTTGCTTCCATCAAGCCCCTTTGCCCACTTCACTTAGCATTTTAAATATGGAGCAGAATGGGGTAACAGCTTCTCAGAGGTACTGCAATAACTTCTACTTTAATTTTCCCGTGTATTTTAACAAGATTCCATGTAAAACATCTGGAGACACTAATTACTGCCTGTCCTATAAACTTACACTCCAATTTGCCCTTGTGACAGTCATGTCATTAACTGGCTCAGAACCAACTCTAATTAATCAACTGACAAATATAGACGGTCCACCTGCACAAGTTTCCCTCTGAAGGCAGCACAGAATAATCCTCGGCAGCACTGCCTGTGAAAATTCCTGGTACTGGTCAGATAATCAATTCATTTTCAGGCTAAAGGGAAACTGAATATTTTCACCATATCTCAAAATCAATATCTGGCTTACCTTTAATGGTGGGTTCAGTTCACAAGCCAGAAGAGAGAGTCCTGTGGATCCTCCTCATGTCCCCTCCCCCAGCCATTTATTAATAAATGCAGGCCAAGTTCGTGCATGGTATTGCACTTTAAAGTAGTGGGCTTGATTGTTTGGGCTACATTCAAATCTGTATAATTACACTGTTCTTCCTCCTAAAGAAAAATAAAATTCTGCCAAATCATTCTGGTTTTAATTAGTGAGGTTTTCTTTCTCCATTGCCTGCCTCTTTCTTGCTAACCGTATCCTGCCACTACGTATACCTCTGTCATCTTGGGCAAGTTGTCCAACCTAAACGGACTTAAGTTTTCTCTCTCTAGAGAAGTTATTCTTCACTTCACTTCTTAAGATAAATAAGACACTATCAAATTGTGTTGCCACTGCCACATAGCAGCTGTGGTCACACCCAAGGAGCTGGGTTTTATAACCTGTGAGAATCGCCTAATAGGTTCCATAACTGACTTTAGAGTCTTTATGATTAATGGAATCATGGACTAGAAAGTTATGCTCTTGTACAAGTGGCTTCTGCTGTATACAGTGGAAGGTGAAGAGCTTCCTAGAATATTCTCCTTAGGCCCCAAGTATATACTAATCAACTATCTCAAGTTGTCAATTGCATCCCAACATGCTAAAAAGGCAGAAAACATTCTCAGCATATGTGAGTGAGGGATTCATTAGGAACATACACCAACATTAACAGACCACCAATACTGGACACAGAAGAATTTTTGAGGAGAAACTGGTGAACAAGATGTCTTTTACAGGAGCTTATAATTTGAAGAATTTTGCAAAGTCAAACTCTTTTAAAAGACAATTTTAATTAGTAACAAATTTATAAGCCAAAGCATTCCTCTTAACTCTTACCCTAGGAGCTCTGGTTTTTCTCGCCCTTCTTCTCAACTTTGTCTCAAACTCAGACTCTGTCCTGAAAGCTTTCCCTTTTCTTTGCCCAAAGGACACAAATTAGGAATCACAACATGACATACCCAATGGCCAAAAGCAGGTTTTGGTAGCAAGGTCAGTGCTTGCCATTTTCCATAGGGAGGGCTTCTCACCTCTACAGCAGCCATGGAAGCTTGAGAGAATGGGGAGTACTGGTCGGTAATCGGAGCTGGTGTGGTTGCCTCCCATCTACTGGAATTTGGCTCATAAGGATGATGGTGAGGATGAAGGGAACTCACCATCTACAGATGTGCTCACCTCCTTGAAGCTATTTTGGGTTGTATCTAGTTAAGCACAATGAATTGTCCTTACACTGTCTTTCCCTTTAATGTAAATGTATTATTTAGATAGGACACAGCTTACATGCACTCCCATTCACCGAAGGTAAAATCTTGCTTTTCCCAGTTAATTTAAAACCACATCACCCTTTAAGCAAAAGAAAAACCATATGACATTAAGTACATTTTTGAATTCCAAAGACCTAAACACCTTTCAAACATTAGGATTCAAAAGTCTGAATTGTTCTTACTTTTGAAAACAAATTCTTCCATACTTTCATTTGAAACTCACTTACATAAATTGAATGATCACGTGGATTGGCCAGGCCCGGCTGAAGGGGATGGGGGTTGGGAGCAGGGGAAGACACCAGGGCATCCAGAATTGGGGGTTCCTCAAACCATTGAATGGTAAGGGGATGTACCCATTATAGAAAAAGCAATATCCACAAAATTAGATGGAGAATTCTTGGCAAAGATAGAAACAAATGGCCCAAGTTGGGGGAAAAGAGTCAAGTTCAGAAGGAGAAAGGAGAAAGAATAAGTCAAATGGCAAAAATCAAGAGATTTAACAATCGATCCATTAAAAATGGATTTTTTTTGGGGGGGGGCTCTCAGGCCAGAAGACTCTAACTGCAATGAGTTGGTATCAGAATTGCAAAATTTGGCATAGCTGTTTGGTCAAGGAGTATGTTCATATTGTCCAATTAGTGGGACCAGTGATTCTAGGGTTCGGGTGTGTTCTAGGGTTCTAGAGCTCAGCATCATCAATGTGTACCACTCCGTTGCAGAATGAAATCATTCAATCTTTTCTTTATTTAGCCAAATGTGTACAGACACTGCAAAAATTCAGAGAAAGTTTGGGGGCAGGTGTCCAGCATTATTGCTAAAACTTAACGAGCGCTGGAAAACATCCACCTTCTTCCTTGTCACACAAGGATGACTCCCCTGCGAGCATAATTACAGCCAAGAGCCTGGCTTGCAGGGTGGTGTGTGCATGTGCTTCTCTGCTCCTCACACAGCTCTTGGGTGACAGCACTGCTTTGATCTGTCATGATATAGTAATAGAAAACTCCGCAATTACAATGAAATAGACAGGAATATGATAAATGAGGTTTTGGACTAAAGCATTTAGGAACCCACAGAAATCAATTATGGTAAATATTTCCAGAAAACCCACCTGACATTCCTTTGAGAGTTTTTACAATAGTGATTCATTGGTAGAGAGAGAAGCCAAGAAAACACTTTTTCCACCTGGGAAATGTACCAATTCTATAATAATGAGTACTTACCAAGGTACATAAGCTTAGAGGTTTATTCTATCTCCTGGCACATGCGTCATCATGTTGCAATCTTATGCTCTGGAGTGAAGCCTCAAATGTCTTGTAGGTCATATTCCCTAATTCCCTTGTGATTTTTGCTGGATTATCTTTTTCCCTCTCTATTGTACAATGATGAGTTTTCATTGTTTGCCAGAATTATGAAAGTACTGTAGATTTAACAAGTGTGGCATAAGTTGAACAGATAGTTCTCCAACATAAGCTCATTTTAGTGATTTATGTATGATGCATATGCTAATAATATTTTAATATGCAAACTATTCTGATACTACCAAGTATTTATGAGTTGACCAATTCTATCATAAGAGAGATTCTTGGAGTTATAGTCAAAGTAATAAAATGAATATTATGTAAGTCAGATTCCTTGATCTTGGTTTGAAGAAATTTTAAATTAAGAGTGATGACATTTGTTTGCAAAGAGCCTTAAGTCCTTTGCAATTATTTTTTATGTTTCTGCCTAAGTTAGGTCTTGAATATGATTGCTTTCGCTTGTGTGGTATGAGTCACATTCTTGTCTTTTGTTAATGAGATCAAACCACTGACTCATATTTAACTGCTTGTCAAATAAAGCTTCTATATTCTGTGGGTATTTTTTTAAATTCACTATGCTATTCTGTTGCTATTAAGTCATATCTTCTCTACCCTGAGTTTTCTCACTTGGTTCCTTGGACCTAAGTCTAAACTTTCGAATTTACCCTGGATCACTTTTATTTCATTTCCAGCTTACAGCTCTAGCCTATTAAAATCTTTTCGAATTCAGATTCTGTCACCCAACATACTCATTATCTTTGAAATCCAGGCAAGTTGAAGGAGGTGTGTTTAACTTGTAGCCTGGCCAGTGTCGCCCAGCTGTTCTTCAAAAAATAGACTGTAATTAAACACCATGTGGAGGAGAGGTAATTACTATACTTCCTTTTGTCCCTGGAGAAAATAGTTTCACAGTGTTGCAGAAGTAAGATATTGAAGAAGCTCAAGGAATTAATCTTGTAAATATTTACTTTCATTCCATATTAATTTCAAACTTCGTTCCATAAAGAAATGAAGTTTATTTTACTAAGAGCCATCTTTCCACCCTAGACAGACTCAAGGACAGACTCAAGCATAGAAATTAAATTCCTGCTATCCTGAATTTGTGGGCTCTTCCTTCTCATGAGCTACATTCCAGTCACGTGTTGAAAGGTATTCCAAGCTTAGTTTGAATACTCAACTTTAAAATGCTCAAGCAATAATAAAAATATATAATGTTTTAAAATGTTTCAACTGAAAACAATACAGCAAATAGGTTTAGGTATTCTAATTTGGAATTAGAAAGTTCTGCATTTTTAGTCTATGATGATCAAAATACTTGTCTCAGGTTAACATTTTTTAAAGTTTCTATAATTTACTAATACCAGCTAAGTATTATGTTTAGCTGGTATTAGCATGTTTAAACATAATTCATTTTTAGAACTAGACTTTAAGTTCCAAATTCTTAAGTTCCAAGAATAGGAACTAGAATTCACATTTGGAACTAGAATATTAAAGCTTAAGCCACTTCTAGATTTGGAAGTCTTTCCTTCTGATGTATTGGTTCCTATTGTGCTAGACATAATTCCTAGTTTCCAATCTATTTTCCAGTGAACTATAAGGCTTTATAAACTGCATCATAGGAGAAAGGCATGTGATGATATGGTACACTAACTTGAGAAAACGCTCTGTAAATAGCAGATATTTCCTATTTGCTCTTTGCTCTGTAAATGTCTACCATGTTCAGAATAAATATAATACTTAGAAAATATATTTAGAGACATTTAAGAGTAGATGCACTTATGTTGCATTTGTAAAATAAAATAAGTATGACACTATCGTACACACCTGGCATCTGGCTCTGAGACAGGTGGCCAAGAGTGGTGCACACAGACTCAACAGCCAGTTCCTTATTTACTGTCCAATCAGGGCTACATTTCACTTTGTACTGCTCACTCAGTAGATGCTGGTGGCTTTCACAGTTTCTGCTAAATTCGGAGTCTTCAGTGATCATGAGGGATGCGTCAGAATCTTGGAGAACAGGATGCAGTAGCAGTGTGTTCCAGTAAGAGTAACACACAGAAATGTCCCCCAAAATGGGTCCATGGGATAGTTTGTGCTGATAGGTTATGCTATTCCAGAAGATAGAAGAGCATGATATAAGTATGGGGATAACGGAGGAGTTATTTTCCACACAGAAGTTTGATTTAATGTTGAACACTAACGGCTGTATAGTATAACATAGCTTAGCATCTACATGGTGAGTAAATGTAAAGGATTTTTTAAACATTTGCCAAACATCCACAAAACAAATTTTAAAAACTCATTCATTCAGTCATTTGCACTCTTCCACAAACCCAGATACATGGTTGGATGTTCAGTTCATCTACTTGACAGATCAGAATAACTTCTTTTTCTGTGTCAGATACAAGGTTCGCTAACAGAACACTTTGTAAATGTACCTGGATCCAATAGGGCCCACTTTTTTTTACTGTTGTGAGTTCCTAAAGCAACTGATGTCTGATCAATTTGCTAAATATTTATAACATATTCTCTTGTGCCAGTAGATGTTTTTAACATATAACTATATGTTGTAGGTTAAAATGTATGTATATGAGTAATTACATTATGAACTGTTTAAGTTCCATAGGCTAATAACATTGCTTTTTGGTTCTTTCTGCATACTACTTTGAGACAGTACTTGAACAGAAAGTTTTGCAATTTTTCTTTGTCATGGAGATTCATTATCATTATATATTATCTATTATATGTTACTGTGTCTTTGGACAATGGGATGTAAAATGGGACAATGGGATATAAAAGCGTATCACGATATGCTTTGAAAACGTGTCTTCTATGCTCTAACCACAGATCATCCATCATTAGCCTCAGATCACTCTTCCTGTCTTCTATTTTTCTGAGCACCTGCTGTTTGTCAGACACTATTTCGGGTGCAGAGGAGACAGCAGGGAGCCACACTAGTAAGTTCCTTCCCTGATGAAACTCACATTTTAGTGTAAATACAGAAATTTAAAAATATACTTCTAGCCTGTGAGACATTTTATGAAGGACATACACGTGATGCTGGTGACTTTATAAAAGTGAAATAAACAGAAGGCCCACTTTAGACGGTCTGGTCAGGAGCAACCCCTTTGAATATGTTGATTTTTAAATGGAGACTTGAAAGATCAAGAAAAAAAGAACGAATCACCTGAAGCACAAGAAACAAGAAAAACAAAGGCTCTGTAAGAAAAATGCTTGGGGAATTCTAGAAACTGTTTCAAGTGTGGGTGTGGAAGCAGAGCTTGGGCAGGTGGTGGCGAGGGCTACACAAGACGAGATTACAAAGTAGAAAGACAAACTGCGCAAATGAGAGAGTTCTGCAGTGATGCTGGACACGGGGTCAACAAATAAAAATCAACCCTGTGCCGTAAGTCAACAAAATTGATGTGTGAGAATTAATCTAAATAAATTTTCAACAGAGGCATTGAAAATTAATAAAATGATAATGAAGGGCCTGAAAGAAAGCCTGGGTAAATGGAAAGATCTATGTCGACATGCAGATGGGAATCAATATTACTATAAATGTTAATTATCTCCCAACCAAATCTACCCATTAAAATACAGTCTGCCTCTAGTGGTCTCCGAGGTAATGCTCTCTTTCTTTCAGAAATAGCAGGTTGGATATTCTGGAAAATACAAGCTGTTTTTTTGCACCTCACTTGTATTAAACTTACTTTGGAGTGTAGCCCAGCCTCACCTGAGGTTTTATATTACAGAATTAGAACAAATTCCAGGTGCACCTCACATTCGAGTGCACAAATCTGTAAACTGCACATGATCATTTTGATCTCATGCCACAGTATCTCTCAGGAGGGAGTAAATGAATGAAAGTGACATAAAAATGCCAGGGGCCTCTTGGGAGATTCACATAAACTGAACATAAAATCCTTAGCAGGTGTAATTAAAACTGAGCAGAAGTTCTGGAAGTGACAAGCTTTCATGTTGGCCTAGGATTTCTACCTGCCACCAGCCATTTCCATCTACATTCTGAACTAACAGGTAAAAGAGACAGACGACAAAGTGATGCAGAAAACATATTAGATCAACAGATGGGAACCCTGGATATTGGTTCTGTCCTTGCTTCAGCTACTGTGAGAACTTGAATAATGTGGTTAGTGTCGAGTTTCTTTCATTTGTGCAACTTGCAAACTGGATTAGAGATTCTCTAAGCCCCCAGCCTGACTGAGCGGAATTGACTGTGTACAGCAGGAAGGCAGCCAGGTCATGGCTGAAGTCCTGTCTGAAAGTCTGTGGATATATCGGGGAATAGGTAAGGGTAGGGATGAAGCTGAATGATTATCTTCCCTAAGAACAGCTAAACCAGACTTGAGAATGGATAGATCGCCTTAGCTAAACAATTTCTAGAATGGTTCCGTTTCTCTTTGTATGGAGTCAATCCCCAATGAACACCTGCTGATTTGAAAATATTGTCTTAATGTTCATTTCCATTTTGTTTAAACCATTCAGTGTATTGAAATGAATCACTCAAGTTACTGCACACATCATTCAGAGGGGTGAAGGCAGGATGAGTACAATTCCCTTGAGCACAATCTGAAACATTCACTCAGAGCCATCAGCTGTTGACAGTAGCTTTAAGAATACATTGGCATTCAGTAATTAGAGATGGCGAGGCACAACTTCCACTAACATGTTCTATCATTAGTGTTTTTCAGCAGCAGAGCTGCTAAGAGAACAAAGGCAATAGCCTGTCTGTTTATAGTGAATCACTGAGACAGCATGACCTGCTTATGCTCTGCACTAGGCCAGTGTTCACACCACACGCACTGCACAAAACTGCTGTCACCAAGGTGACAGCCACCCCCTCACTTACTGGGTAGGGGGATAAACAGTGGAATGAAGGCAACAAGAAAGCTGGAAACAGCTCTTATCCACAGCCTTGACTGTGACTCCTGAAACCTCTCTGACTGAAACCATACCCCCTACCGGTCTAACACTGCACAGAAAAGATATATAAGAATAAAAGAAAAGATGATTTAAAAATAGTCACAGAGGAAAGACATTAAAAATATAATTTTGAAGCAATCACTACATTTATGATTTAAACATGGATTATCCTATTTCATCCTCATAGAGGAATGAACTGATTTTCAGAGAGGTTGAAGTACCATGCTCAGGTTACAAAGAAGATGAAACATTTTGTTTGATGTAAAACCTAGGGAAATTCTGCTACATCATTCAGCCATTAAGGGTAGAAGAAATGGGGAGGAGATGAAGACAATGTCTCAAGAATGAGGTGCTGCTTCATTTCTAGTGAATCCTGTCTCCTAAGCATAAACATTTAGATAGGAACAAAATCCAGGACCCGGGGATACTCACCTTTCCATTTATGGGCATTACTACATAGCACTGTAAACAGAAAAATAAAAATATGCAATATTTTTTCTTCATTATCAATAGAGCACTTAGGATAAAAACTCAAATTGGGAGTGACTTCTTTGCATAGAATGGAGAAGAAAATCAGGGGAAATAATTTAATTCTTAAAGGTGTCTCTAGAAAATTCCTATACATGCAGCATTTCTTTCTCCAAGACAAAAAGACACATGAACGAGCTATCATTTCATGTAAAGTTCAGTATAAGACGGCTATTATGTGCCATGATTTCTCTAAAAATGTTACATTGATTTTATTTACATTTTCTCTGGCTGTTCAAAATTCTTAATTTTAATTTTTAGTGGTTAGTAACGTCAATAAAATGTTGACACCAAAAAACCAAGAGGCTACTTGTTAATGCAGAGTCTCTGAGCAGCATTTTCGCCTACAACAATGTCAGGCAAGGCTCCAGTCACAACTTACGCCTGTCATTTTCTGTAATTAAAAGTACACAGTCATATTTATGCATTCTGCCTCCCAGCAGCTGCAGTTGGATTAACTGTGAACAAAGAAAACATTTTGACACAGTTAATTACATGGCAGTTCTCCTTTGCTAGCAAATACCAGCTACCTCCTCAAATGAATAAAAATACTTTTTTGCTTATTTTTCTTGTACCTATTATAAATAGCCATGACAATTTTCAGTTTATTCTTACAAAGAGTTTTAATTCTTTGTATTTGGTTTGAATTCTTTAATTTAATTTTTCAGTCTAAAATACAATAAACTATCTGGTAACTTTTAACAGAGATATATGATTATCAGCCTTAAAAGATCTGACCAAAAGGCCATCTCATGGGACAAGATTTCAAGCATTTTTAAAAAAACTTCAGATGAGGAGAAAGATGAGAAGATGATTTAGCTTTATATTTGTAATAGGTCGGGATAACAAATGCATTCCTCCGTCCCCGATCCTGTGCCTGAGGCCAGGCTGCGTCTCAGGAAGAGTCAGTCCCACAGGGTGATAGATGCCCACACTGGAAGTGCTTTCTTTTTTCTTTTAATTTACTTTTAGTTTCATAGTTTAATTTTTAAACTGACAGTTGACATACAATATTATATTAGAATCAGGTGTACAAACCTGTATTAAATATTTGTATAACTTACAAAGGATCATCCCTAGTAAATCTAGTACCCAGCTGCACCACACATAGTGATTGCAATATTATTGACTATATTCCCTATGCTGTATTTTATATCTCTATGACTGTTCTTAACAACCAATTTGTATTTTTCAATTTTTTTACTTTTTTATATATCTTCCTAACCCCCTTCCCTGGAAGTGTTTTCTTGATAGTGGGAACTAAAACTGCCCACCAAGAACTGGGCTCTTCCTGGGCAAAGAAGGGAGACTGGCAGCTGGGTCATCTGCCTGGAATCAGTGGAAGAGGGAGAGGATAGTTCAAGTTTATTACCTAAGACCCAAAAGGACCTGTGACTAATGGTGAGAAAGGTCCTTTTCGGTCACGATCTTCAGCTTGTTGCAGGAAGAGGGAGTTGGAAGTAAAGCAATGAGAACAGATACTCAACCCAACCTAATGAAGTCCCCTGTCTGGTGACTTCTCCTAGGAGGCAGAGAGAAATATCACCAACATGAGTCAGAGTTGCCTTCATTTCTAAATTCCTTTTAATCTGTGTGCTTCTTTCTTCCTTTCTCTCTCCCTTCATCCTCCCTCTCCTAATTTTTTCTTTACTACTAATAATTTAAAAAATAATAGATTTGAGAAGATTAACTTAGACTCAAGGAAAATGTATTGGGAAAAACCTGTCCCTATAGAGCTAAAAGTTTTGTATTTTTTCATTGCCTGATCTCAAGACATCTCTATTTCCCCCAGCCCCCCTAATCTCTGAAATCGCATGCACTGATTCTCTCTCCTTGGTCCCTGTGCCACCTCTGGACCACCTTTTGTATCTAAGGGCTGGAGACCCCACCTCAGAGAATTTTAGTCCTTAGTGATCCTTTTTACAAATTTCCATGAAAATAGACAACATGTACTGAAATTTACTCAGTGGTTATGAGAATGGGCTTTGGAGCCCATCTCCTTTGCCTGGTTACTTCCTATCTCTAAGGGCTGTTTTTATTGTTTGCAAAACAGGGGTCAGTTTTGGGGGCTGCTGTGAATATTAGTAAGACTATGTATGTAAAGTGCTTATTATAACAATTACTCTTTAAATAGTCCCCTTATTTTTCTTATTCAATAATAAATAAATACATTCTTTTTTTTGTTGTTCAAGTACACTTGTCTCCATTGTCCTGCCACCACTTTCCCCTGCCACCACCCTCAATCTTTCCCCTTTTTGGCTTTGTCCATGGAAGAAAAATGAGCTTTCTTGTTTCTACTGCAGTCAAACAAATGCCCGAGATTCTCTTAGGTGAGTAAAATAGTTTTTAGATTGTGTGTGGGTGGGGGGTTGGTGAGGGAAACTTCCAGGTCTAATGGGTATTGTAATCTGCATATGAATAGAAGTACAGAACTGAAGCTGTCCTATTTCAGGCGCCTCATGAAAGGCAGAGTCCTTTGGAAAAGACATTAATACTGGGGAAAACAAGGCAGATGGAAAAGAGGAAGACAAATATGAGATGGATTCACTCTGTAAAATAAGCCTTAGGCATGAGTCTACAGGAGCTGAGCAGGGTTGTTGAGGACGGGACATTGTGAACATCACTCACTCATACAGTCACCAGGAGTCAGAATCAACTCAGTGGCATTAAGGTGACTATCTGTAAAATGAGTTATTTATGTGAAAACATAAATACTGATAATGATGCCAGAAGTCAGACCATGCTGAAAACAATTTCTTCAACAATCAAATTCCTCAGGAAGTACATAATAGATATTTATTCCTAACAATATATTTTCTGAGTGGCTGGTGAAATCTATCTCTGAGAGAAACTATTAATGTGGATTTATTGCTTGCTCAATGAAGGTAACTAACCCTGTTTATGTGAGCTCCTTTTCCACCTCATGTGTGTGGAGGCTGAATCACACTTTCTCTTTAGGACGGTCTGAGCAGTACAACTTCACAATGGCAGGAGACACCCCCATTCCCTCTGAGTTTTCACAATTCTGAAACTCCCATCCCCTGCCCTCCATCTGTTGTGTTCTCATTTCTGAAAATAGTGACTACCAACCATGCATAGTTCCTTTCTCTAAAAAGGGCACTCCACTAATTCAGGGAGGACTGATGTGGTGACGGTAGCTGGTCTATGGAATGAGC
Organism: Carollia perspicillata; assembly: GCA_004027735.1. Taxonomy (NCBI): domain Eukaryota; kingdom Metazoa; phylum Chordata; class Mammalia; order Chiroptera; family Phyllostomidae; genus Carollia; species Carollia perspicillata. The sequence continues at coordinate 78,563 of PVKM010000546.1, forward strand.
TCTGTAACACATTCTCCTTGTTGCCAGCTCCATTGCCAGGGCTACATGCTGTGCTCAGACCCCATCGGGGTGCTCACTGGGCAGAAGCCAAGAGGCAAGACAATGGGATGCTTCCTCAAAGCACATCCACAAAGAGGGGCCCCTTCTGGCTTCCTTTTCCCCATAGAATAAAGAGTGGAATAAAGACACTGCATGCTTTATATTCTCTTTTAGAGAATACACAGATCATCCACAATAATTTGCAGGTGACATGTTTCCCCTTAAGTTATTTATTAGAAAAGTTTCAGTATGTATAGCACTGGTAGAATATGAGTATTTGCATGGGATGGAAAAAATCGATTTTTAAAAATCTCTATAGGTAGCGAGTTACAGTGATTCAACTCAAGCCAGCTTAAGAATAAAAGGAATTTCTTTTCTTTCGCATTTGGAAAACCAAGAAGGCATGACTCGATCCAGTTACTTAAATCATATCATCAAACAATATTTTCTTCAATATCTTCATTTTCCTCTCTGATGGCTTCAGGATTTGCTGTCAGGTTTTCTCTAAGTGGTAGAAACCTGCCCCTAAAGAGCTAAAAGTTTTGTATTTTTTCATTGCCTGATCTCAAGACATCTCTATTTCCCCCAGCCCCCCTAGTCTCTGAAATCGCATGCACTGATTCTCTCTCCTTGGTCCCTGTGCCACCTCTGGACCACCTTTTGTATCTAAGGGCTGGAGACCCCACCTGTGCAGCCTGACATGTAGCCACATAATGGAAGCAAGAGGCAAGAGTTGTGTTGGCAGCAGCACGAGAATCGCCTGGACTAGAGAAGGAACAATTCCTAAGAGAAAGGATGTAAGGTACATGTGCTCGGGCAGTTTCAAATATTTACTGAAATATATCATCAGCAAACTGAACCTTGAACCTGAGAATTTTATGGGTTCAAAGTAATTTGTTTGTATTTCCAGGGTGGTTGTGAAGTCAAACTGTTAGCATGTCCTCCAGGCACTATAGCATTTACATGAAACTATTTTGTCAAGTTTCTGAATCCAGAAACTTGGAAGGTCTCAGTTTCTTCAAGTCCCTCACAAAGTTTATGCTAGGCGAAGAACCCTTTCTTAAGTTTCTATTTTGTATTTCCTAGCCAAGATAAGGGGGAAGAAAAGAGAAAGGGAATCAAGAATCCTTCTCTACAAGCTTCTATGCTAAAGGATCTAGTTTTGAAGTTGTCAGAGTGAGCAAAAGAATGCCAAGTTCATGGCTCAGCGGGCCAAGTTCTGTTTGCAGCCACATGCCTGGAGCTTCCATTGGTATCAATGGGAGTTGTGTGTGTATGTGAACTGAGGACAGAAGTTGGCTGTGTATAAATAGCTCTGCAATGGTGAAAATCTCTTCTTGTGTGTCTGCTACAACAGAGGTAGTCTTTTGCAGTTAGTGGCTGCTTCTCCCTCTAATAAAGTCACCAGGCAATTGTAAGAAATTCTTAACCAGAATTTTTGATGGCAATTATTTCATTTAAAAATATTTTGATCAGGAAGCATGGAGCAGTATTTGCTCCAAATTTCTCTCATTTTCTACTAGCAAACTCAAGCTAGTGGACAATGCTTTGCAAAACCAGACTTTACTCTTCCCTTGGCTGAGTTGTCAATCTGCTAATTGACTGATATGCAGCTAACTGGGGGTAGGGTGGGAAGTCAATATGTTCATGGAGGGCTTACAAAATTATAGCTCCAGTGCAACAGAGCTTCATGGCAGAGCATCTCCCATGGGAACAGGGATCTGGTCTCACTGGCAGGACACCTGGGGCAGATCTGGGGCCCTTTGGTCATCTGCTGTTCTGCCAACAGCCCCAGTCTGGAATTCAGCACACTGATGTTAAGCTGAGAGATCTTGTAACCTCTGATAAGAACTTCTTTCAAATCAGAGTTAAGAATAAACTTGTATATTACTCCTTAGGAAGAGGAGATTTCTCCTAGATTTTTATATAAAATATCCTAGTTAAGGAAATTTGACTATAGGTAGATGATTTCCAAATCCTCACCTTCAATGCATGTCCTAGTTCTAAACTTCAGCTTCACACCTAACTGGCTTCTGGACATCTCTACTTGGGTATCCCATTCATGCTTTGAATTTATCCAAAACATTGCTTTTCTCTCACCCTGCCCTGATCCAGAAAATTTCTACTATGGCCTCCTTCTCTACCTAACAGCGCCATCGTTAATCTAATCATTCAAGTCAGAAAACTTGTAGTATGCCCTCACTTCCGTCTTTTCCTTGTTACCCATCTAATCAGTTGAAGCCCAATTGACCTTGTTACCCATCTAATCAGTTGAAGCCCAATTGATTTTACCTATTAACCTTTCTTCATTCTACCCTCTTATTTTAATCCCCTGCTCCACCCATGCAGATGGATTTGAGCACAGATTTTAATCCCACTAACACCTGGGTTTGAGTCCCATTTTTGATACCTCCTTGGGGACTGAGCACATCTTTTTGGAGGGCACATCCATCTGAACTTTGGTTTCTTAATCTGTGAAATGGAGATGACATCTACTTCACAGAGCTCATGAACAGGAATTAGATTAGGCTAGATAGGTAAAGCACTGGTATCATTGCTGACACTATAACTAAGTCTAGGAAATGGTAGGTATTATGAAGCAGAGATCTCATCCTTGCTAACAATAGCATAGCAGTCTCCCCAAGTACAGTTTTGCCACTTCTCTATTCTCTATGCTACATATGCTAGCTAGAGCAAACTTTCTAAAATGCAAAACCTTCCACATTACCCGCCCAAAAATGTTTTGTATGATAAGTAAGTCCTTGTGTACTTACCCATCTATTAACCTCATCTGAAACAGCACCTCTTCTTAGCCCAACATTTTATCAGCTGGTGCACTATCCATTATCCATTCATCCAAATGGAACACTAGCATTTACCACCTTAAAATGATCTCTTCTCCAAAACTTTCTCTAATCACACTCCAAAGAAAGTTGACTCCTTCCTTAATTTCAAAATATAAAATGTGTATATTTCTATTATAGGTTTAATTGCACTATATTGGCATTGTTTGTCCATAAATCTGTTCTCCTGACCAGACTATTCTGTGGTCTTCAAAAATGTTTAAACAACAGACTGTAATTAAGACTGTGTCTTAGTTATTGTTCTTTCCCAAGAGTTAATCCCAAGTGTTGTATTAATTTTCCATTGCTGCCGTAAAATAATTAAAATAATACACTTTTATTATCTTGCAATTCTATAGGTCACAAATCTGGTATGTACCTCATTGTGCTAAAATCAAGGAATTGGCGGTGTTTCCTCTCTGGAAGTTTTAGGAGAAAATCTCTTTGCTTATTCAGGTTGTTCACAGAACTTAGTTCTTTGTAGTTGTAGGGTTAAGGTTTACATTTCTTGCTGGCTGTCAGCTGAGGACTTTTCTCAGATCCTAGAATCTGCCTGAGGACCTTGGCTTGTGCCCCCTTCCTTCATCTTCAAAACCAGCAATGGCAGAGTCTCTCTCACTGCATCCTAACCTAGTATTCTACCTTCTTATTCCAGTTTTATGGACTCATGTGATTAGGTTGAACTCAGCTGGAAATTCAAGGATAATCTTGCTATTATAAGCTCTTCAATCTTAACAACATCTGCACTGTCTCCTTTGTCATGTAAGGTAACATATTTATGGGTTCTTAGGTAAGAGTGTAGACATCTTTGGGGGGTCATTATTCAGCTTATCAAAAGTGCCTACCATATTTTAGGTAATCAATAAATAGTGCTTTTTTTTTTTGCATGTAGCTGTCCAGCTCTCCCAACACTGTTTGTTAAAGAAGCTATTTTTGCTCCATTTTATGCTGATGCCCCCTAGTAAATAAATAGATTAAAAAACTATGGTACATTTACACAATGGAATTCTATGCAACAAAAAGAAAGAAGGAGCTCCTACCCTTTGGGACAGCATGAATGGAACTGGAGAGCATTATGCTAAGGGAAATAAATCAGGTGGTGAAAGACAAATACCATTATGATCTCACCTTTAACTGGAACCTAATCAATAAAATGAACAAGCAAACAAAATACAACCAAAGACACTGAAATTGAGAATAGGCTGATAGTGACCAGAGGGAAGCGGGGAGGGGATAATGGGGAGAAAGGGTGAAGGGTTTACAGGAACAATTATAAAGGACACGTGGACAATGACAAGGTGGGGTAGAAACAGGTGAAGGTGGTGGGGAGGTCTGGGGTGGTTGGGAGGGGTGGGGGGAAAAGGCAGAGAACTGTACTTGAACAACAATGAAAAAATAGTACTTGTTGAATGGTGAAATAAATATATGCAGGTGAAATTTGAGGTATTTAGGTCTCTTAGGTAATTTTATAGGGCTACTAATAAATTACATGCTTTGATATTCTTATCTAATTTATTTGTTATAACTTTTTATAACAATCCTAATTATTATGTTTTCTAGATCTTTGCTCTTCATGTGACCGTGCAAATAAATTTTAACCAAATAGATCAAAAGTATCTATAATCTCTGATTCATCATAAATTATAGACATTATTACTACTAAACATTATGTAAAGCCATCTAGAGCCCCTTGCTCTGTCTTTTTATGACTACTTACAGAAAGAGTTATCATTTATGTGAAGTTAGCATGGACTCATGAATTAATTCTAAAAGTATTCGAATATCTACACATGCTAAACTTTGTGAAAGGTAGTAGGTAAAGAGTGGTGATAAAACATGCTCCCTTCCTTACACGGCTTACAGAGTGACTGGAAGACAAATAATTCAAAAGTAATTATCTGCCCTGGCTGGTGTGGCTCAGTGGACTGAGTGCCAACCTGCAAACCGAAGGGTGCCGGTTCAATTCCCAGGAGGGCACATGCCTGGGCTGCAGGCCAGGTGCCCAGTAGGGGGTGAACGAGAGGCAACCACACATTGATGTTTCTTTCTTCCTCTTCTCCCTCCCTTTCTGTCTAAAAATAAGCAAATAAAATCTTTAAAAAATACTTAAAAATGTAATTGTCTGTAGGATGAATAGCGAAGGAAAGAACAAGTTTTAGAATACAAAGATAATAAAGACATATTATACTCTAAAACAATCTCTTTTCTCAAAGAGTTAATATTACAGACTGGTCTGGAATACAAATATATGGACAAATATTGCCATATCAGTGTACTTAAACCAATAATAGACATATCTTTAAGTTGCAGTGATGCACTAAGGAGGAAGGAGTTTACCACACTCGGAGTGAGGCTAGGATGCTTCAAGGAAGAGAAAATTTTGAGTCATTTCTTGAGGAATAAACAGGACTTTTCCAGATGGGCATATGAAGATGGAGTGGGGAGGAGTTCTAGAGAGAAGGAAAAAGCTTATGCATTTCTTCCTACTTCGGAGGAAGGATGGTCAGGAATGCATCTGTGGATAAAGGGTCATCTTAGCTAAGACCTGAAGGATGAGTACATGCTTGTTAAATTAAAGGGAGAGGGTAGGGGAGGAAGGAATTTTTCAGGCACAGAGGCCAGCACATACAAAGGACTGCAGGGTGGTAAGAATGAGTATCAAGTTTGAGGAACTGAGAAGCATTCAGAATAACCACAGCACAAAATGTGAAGAGTGGGGCGAAAATGATACTAGAGAAGTAGTCAAAAACCATATCAAGGAAGAATTTTAAGCCCATGAATTGGGGTGGATTTTATCCAAAGAACCATGGAAGGCCATGTCTGTATTTTAAACAGGAAAATGAGATGACAAGACTTTTATCTTGCTCGGTTTCTCTGTCCTTTGACTAACCAAATTAGCTGGCTCTTCCCCGACCCCCATGATGGAACTAATCTATTCTTTCTGTATCAAGAGATTGCTCCTTCATTGATCATCTTACTTCTTTTATTATTATTATTATACAAAGAATAGAACATGCAGGATTCTCAGGAAAGATTGGCTGATGTTCTTCTAGCCCACAAAACCACACCTCAGGGAAGCATTGAATTTGTCTGTGATCAATATCGGGTTGGGTTTAGCAGAGATTATTCCCTCAAGCGCTTTCTGTCTCTGACAAGCTGCAGACAACTTCCTATGGCTTCACATCCGAGAGACTGAGAAGTAAGCCTCCACAGAGAAAAATGATGCAGCTCTGCTGTTATCATATCCAAGTCGGGGAGGCAATGGGAGAAATAAAAGAACATATAAGATAGCATTTTGAAAATTTAAGTAAAAAGGAGATTTGAAATAAAGGTAGCACATTCATGACGGTGCTACCACTGTAAGATTAGTCTATTACTAATTAGTAATTAGTAATTAGTCAATTACTGCTAAATGAGAAGAAAAATGTAGCAGGCACTTAGGCTTGGTTTTCAAAACAGTGGTTTGGGGATATGGGCAGTTCATGTGTTTCTCAGAGACTACAGAGGCACTAAAGCCTGAAAGTCAAGAAGGACAAAAGAAAGTAAAACTTTAGAAGCTAAAATCCAATATGTTACAAGAAGGATGCTCAAGGCCAGAGAAAGGAGGCCTATCATATTGGTGAATGTTTCTGATTCATGCTTTGTTCTTACACACTAAATGGCCAGAAGCAAGTGCAAAACTTAAGAGAGGGGTTCAGAGGAGGGAAGAAGGGAAAAGGGATGGGAGAAGGCATGCAGGTCAGATTTGATCTCTAAGCTGAAAAAAGTAAGAAGAGTCCTTTCCATGTCGCTGTCTCTCATGACTTCTCTGGTGCCTCCCTAACATTTGTAAAGAGAAAGGAAGGCAGAAGGGACTTAAGAGCCTCTTCACAGCCAACCGTTTTAAAATATGCAGTTATTTGATAAAACATTTAATACAGGCAATTACATTTCTTATTTCAAGATACAATCAAGATGCATATTAGATTCAGGAAGATGTTATCTCTCACACTGAACTCAAACCTGTGTCGTCATTTCCTTTTCTTTTCTTAACCAGAAGTTTCAAATTGACCAGGGGATAAAATGTGTGGCTGCTACTTATCCACCCGGTTTTATTACCACCGTGTAATCCCTGACACTTGTAAGATTCCCGGAGAAAAGAAGAATCCTTTCCTGAAGACAACGAGATAGGGGTAGGCAAAGCTCTTCTGTAGTTATTTTCTGATGTGCAAATGTATATATTCCAATGATTATATGAGAAAAAAGAGAGAACAAAGAAAGGCCTCTCTCTATATGAAGTGTACATAATGAAATTATAGACCAGTTAGTAGAGAGAAAACATGGAAAAGAAGAGAAACTGTAGAAAGATAGGATGATAGGAGGCCAGTGGGTATGCACAGCTAGAATGGCCTAACTCCTTCATGCTCTAAAACAGGTTAGCACCTAGCAGAAATATATTCCAATTTCAGCCTTGGGAAACGAAGTGGGAAATGATTAGCTGGTCATTCCTGTCAGGCACTGTGGAATTCGTCCTAAGTAGGAACATCATATCAAAGCATTCCAGGGTTTAGCATGAGGTATGGTGCCATGCGGGGTGAGAGGTTGGTGTGTGAGGCCATCTGGTGAGATGCAACTTGTCAATCTCCCAGATGGTTTGCAAAAGAGACAGACTTGATACTGAACTGAGATCAGCATATAAAAAGAGCCATGAAATTACAAACTTAAAACTGATTTTTATACAGTATTTTGAAAACTTGGTTAAGGACATCTGAAAGATGACATATAAAGATTTTAATTTATAATATGGAATCATTTCAATAATATATACCACATTTGCTTTCATCTTTTTTAACAGGTGTTTTACTTATCTTAAGTTACTGACTTAGGAGGAAGAAACTTAGAGTATTTAATAGATTTATGTGCATGTACACAAGTTTTATGACACTTCTGTGGAAGGAGGTCTGGTAGAATTGGGCTACTTAGAATTGTTTCTTTGACAAATCATGCTCTAGTTGGTGCCATGTTTGTGCAATACATTTTATTACCTGAAGATAATCTGCTCTTTGAATTTAAATTTCCAAATAACTGCATTTTAGAACCATTTCGATTATGTTTACCAATGATTCTGAAAATAATGTGGTCAGCAAGCATTATATTCACAGTATGCCCTATTTCCCATGTTCCCATAACCCTGGGATTAGTATTAACAGTGTTCAAAAGTGTGAATTTTGAAGTGGTACAAATTTATTATTTCCTGTTTTATCAATACACAAAACCTGGGTTTTATATTAACTTTCTATTTCAGTAATTTGTGCTACTGCTAATGGGATAGTGGGGGAGGAGGAGGGAGATCACAGCTTCTATCTGAATAGAATTCAGACATGCTTGAAGCACTAGTGAAATCCTTTGGCTTGGAGCTGACAAGCTCTGAGGGGAAAGACAAAAAAGCAAAATGCAGTCTTGACCCTGTTAAGAAAGCCTTAGACATGAAGTCAAAGGAAAACGTTGAGGGCATCAGGGAAGCCATTGGGGCTGGCCGCCATAGCACCTACTGCAGAGAGGGGGTGTCTTAATAGGGGAATATGGGACCTAGAGGGGCAGAGGTCATGGCACCCAGAAGAATTGGAATTCCATAGCAAGTGTCCCACTGGACAATCTGAGAAATACCTGAGTGGGCACTTTATGGGAACAAGGCTAACACCTCAGGTGTACTGATGAGGTCAACTGCTCTAATATTAGCATTATTACTGTAAATATGTACACATTTGTACCCACAGATAAGTGAAACTCAAGGAAATTGAATGATCAGCACGGAATTTGTCATACAATTATTTAATAAATGTTCATTTAAAAAATGAATGATGGCTGGATATGATTTATGAAAGATTTAAGTGATCATAGACATAAATACTATACAAACAAAATGTTTGACAGCATATTTATGAAGTTGGATCAAAATAATTTTTATAGGAATTTTCTGATTGGTTAGATAAGAGCTGAAGCTGAGCTGAAAATATTTTGCTATTAGATATAAAATTTTATAAATATTATATATTAAGTTATTCTAGTCATATAAGCTAGCCCTGATTATAGGTGACCCAAAGTTAACTTGGGTAAGACACACTCCACTTTTTTTAAGTGCAGTGAATGTGCTGTAGTGTTAATTATAATCCTTCGTGACACTCTAAACACATGGACAGATACACATAAAAGCGGAGAACAGAGCCACCTGTGTATAAGGCAAATGAAACAAGGAGATGCAATCATTTTTAATAAGATAATGTCATGTACTTAAATTGTGCTTTACGGCTTACAGAGGACTTTCACAGAGTGTCTCACTCAGACTGCACAGTAAGCCCATGAGGTAGATGTGATTATGATTCTCGTTTTCACAAAGAGGTGAAGTGACGAAGCGGTTGTGGGCAGGTAGTCTTTTCTTCCTCTAGGCTGTCTTGTTTCATTGATAACTAACATCTTTTTTTAATTGGGTACGTGGTTTTCTCTAACCTGAGGCATATACTACATTTTATAAAATATCTATTTAAAACTTAGAAAATATACTCACTCAGGAATTCTTCCCAGCTGTCATTTTGCTTCAAAGTGATAGAAATCTGTAAAGGTGGTACACTTTTAATAATAGGAGAGCGCATTTAGTCATGAGCTGTCTGTTCCTTCAAAAATTATCATGAAACAGACTGATAGCTAAACGTAAAATGCTGAGCTCTTCAGTTAAAGAAGCGATCTCATTTCATTCCAGTCAACTCCAGACAGATCAGACAGAAGACATGGCTGAACAATTATTCCATTTTTTTCAGTCATGGTAGTATACTTCCCAGCTCAAGGTTGAGACAATTTATGGAGGGGATGTTATGGTATAGTGTGGTTGGCTAATGGCTTTCTCAGCAGGACATGTTCTAAAGAGGGAACAGTCACATTCTGGGTCTTCCTTCTACAGAGGCATCATTAGATTAGCATTTCATGAACAAACAGAAGAATTTTTACAAAGGAAAAATAATATTCCCTCAGGCAAATGAAATAAGCTCTTTAAAATTGTGTAAACAGTTAATGTTCTTTCACATCCCTTTGCAAAGACTCCAATAAATTAAGTTAAAAAAGGAAAACAAATAAAACTCTTATATTCAGGTATGTTTTTTCTTAGCAAAACTAATTTCACAGAACAGTCACATGTGCAATAATGGGCCTCTTGGGGATGTAATTTTTTATGTAACTTGACATGTAAGTCACGAGTAATTAATTATGTCTTCTATTTATATTTTGTCAGATAAGAGTATTAAACTGAAGATCTGACAGTAACACAGAACACTACCATTAATCTGTTTAATTTGCAAATGTAATGCAATCAAAAGGAAGACATTAGTGTTAAAATTATTTTTTGTCCAGGTGGTATCTTTCATGGAGGGAAAGGAGTGCCTGAGGTGTAAAAGTCACATAAAGCCAGCAAGCCACAAAATCTCACTCAGGCTTCTAAAGCCTGGGCAAAAAATTTTCCTGTCATTGACTATAAAAGCTCTGGACAAACAAAAATTGACAGCTTCTCCATGTCAGCACATTACATTCCATTCAGTTCTGTGCATTTATCTAACCAAGTGCCAGATCCATTAAACTGAAGAAGGTGATAGACAAAGGGATAAGCCTGACACTTGTGAATTTACAGGAATCCTCTGAGAGTCAGCAGGCTTTCGTCTGGGACTGTATGACTGGCAGACTAATTGACAGAAAGGAGAAACTGCAAGAAAGGTTTTGGACGACCAAGAGCCAACTGACCCCAGGAGTAACAACACATAGCCCATTTCTGTCCAAATGGCAGTCCCTGCCAAGGACTAGAAACTGATTCAGTCCCATGTCTCAGGGCATTTCCAGATGAAGAGGAAGGGGCAGAGAGATAGCGCAAGTTAGGTAATGCAGAAATAAAAGCCATGTCAGAATTTTCACATGAAGCTATATCGCATAGTGTGCACCGATTCTATGTTCAAACAGACCAAAGTTTCATTCTGAACCCCATCAGGTGTTTCCCTTGTACTGAAATGGTGATAATGATACACAGGAGTGTATACGGACAAAATAAGATCCTGTATGTAAAGTCCTGGGACAGCCCCTGATAAACAGCATCCACTCACTAAATGGTAGTGGTTGTCAGTATCATCACTGTCCTCTCCAGTAAGGCAGCAAAGTTTGGAAGAATTACATTCTAATTTACACCTAAGATAACAGTGTCAGTTGTTTCCTCTGGGATATATACCTTATATACAAATACGGCACTATTGTAGGACCTCGATCGCTGAGTTGGTAGGATGCTTATGTATATAACAGACAGGTTTAGATCTTCCATGTAGTTTTCGGCTAACAAAATGTAATTTTTACTTGTAGTTCTAAATAAAGTGTAAATCCATAGTAGAAATTCTATAAGGATGTGGGCATATATATGTGATTATAATTACTATATTAGACATAGCAATTTTTGGTCACATGGAGTGAATACAAATTTGAAAGTCTACTGACAGGTACAACTTCTCTCTGAAAAAAATCCATTTATTTTTCATTTATCTGTAAAAGTACATACAGATTCATGCATAAACAACATGATCCAGAGGGGTTGAAATCTAGGGACTAATTTACTGAACTACCCAAGCAACAGAGGATTATTTTATCTAATTAAGACAGAGCACACATACTTAGAATTAAGCATTTGCATTTAACAGCAAATTCAGAATTATAAAAGCAATTAAAGAGAAAATGAGGTATGATAATTTTTTCCTGCACACCACAGCTAAGCTAAAGCTCATTTTAATGTTTGCCTTTGTAACACTGTTGAACAGAAGGTTCAGAATAGAAGCTCCTGACTGGGCAAAACAATCTTTTCCCCCTCACGTCCACACACTCATCCTCCTCATAACCTAAATCCATCCTCTCTTTTACCGAAGCCTCCTGAATATGATTTATATGTTCTCATGCTCTTAGTTTAGAACATCAGGTTCTCTAATCTATCATGTTTTTCTTAACCTAGTCTATCTATCTGACCTCTATCAGACAAGATTCAGATTGAAATTTGTCTTCCTTCATGAAAACAGTGATCCTCTGAGCCTAAGTACTCTCCCTTATCCGAATGCAAGAGCACTTAGCTGAATATAGTTGTCCGTTCCCTTCATTTGCACGTTAATATATGACTACGTTAGTCTTTGTATTACATTATTAAGTTATATATTGTACTTTAACTTGCTACATGTTTATGATGTTTTTCAAAGTGCCTTCCTTACATGTCCAGTTTAACACATATTTGATGACTGACTGGTTGAAGTATTTAAACATCTATTCACCTTCATAAATCTTCCATTTATATTTCCTGCTTCACTCATCTCTGAAGCTTGTCTTAAACTTTATATTTTACTCTAATTTATTTATATTATTCCAAGGTGTTGCTTAATAATTGCTAAAAGAATAACATTATTTTATCAATCAATCAATAAAGTATTTTGTCCTTACCTCCCACAATGGTAATTTCCATGACTTCATTTTTAACCGATTCCCTGAAGAGTCATTAAAATGTTGTCTTTACCACTGGTGTTATGGGAATTATAAATGATAATGCCTTAACATCAGTCATTTCCAGAACTCAGTAGATAAATCTAATAAGACTATTGTTCAATACATAAACTTTCCCATAATGCTTTTGAGTTTGCAGCTAATGGTGCTTTATCGAGGTCCTTCTGTACTTTCCTGTAATTTTCCGCATTTGTTTAGATATCTTTACTTTTCCTGCAAGAGTAATCATTGTCTTTTAGAGACAGTCCTCAAGAAAGAAGCACTATTTGTCAATGAGTAGGTTAGAATACTTAGCAGAGTATCAGGCCCTCAAAAACAATTTTTTTAAACATTTTGAGGTAATTATAAATTTATAGGAACTTTCCAAGAGAGGTATAGGGAGGTCCCATGAGCCCTTCATCCTGTCTCCGGTTACATTTTGACATGCTGCATATCAAAAGAAGAAAATATGCAAAATCAGGAAATATCCCAACTATGAAATTGACATCGGTGCAGTCCATAAAATGTTTTCAGATTTCACTAGTTATATATGCACTCATTTGTGTGTGCATGTGTGTGTGTTTATAGATACACACACCATATATGTGTGTGTATGTATAAATGTAACTACCATCAAGATCAAGGCACACAGTTGTCCCATTGTCACAAAGCTCCCTCATGCTACCTCTTTATAACCATATAGACCTCCTCACTTCCTGTCCTTGGCAACCATGAACTTGTTCTCCATCTCCATAACTTTGTTGTTTCAAGGATATTTTTAAATGGAATCATACGGCATGCAACTTTTGTGACTTATTTTTTTACTCAGCATGACTTTCCAGAGGTTCATTGAAGTTGCTACGTATATCAATAGTTCATTAATTTTCATTGCTGAGTAGTATCAAGTGGTATGGAAATGCCAGTTTAACTATTCACTTATTAAAGGTCATCTTGGTTGTTTGCAGTGTTTGGCAAGTACAAACAAAGCTGCTATGAACATTCCTGCACAAGTTTTAGTTTTTGATGAAGAAAATTACAATTCATCTTCTATGGCTAATTCACCTTGTTGGAGGCAGAGTTTTTCAGAGATGGGTGAGATGGATGAAGAACTAGTGACTACGTACTGCATCAAACATGTTTGTTAGTATATCCTGAAAACAGTCACCATCTTTCTAGGGTTTTCCAGAACAGGTCAGTTTATGTCTGTTGTCTGGCATAATGACCCCTTCACTCTTAGAAGTGCCCTGGCTGGTTTCATAAATTATATAATCACTCTGATTCAGATTACTTAAAAATCCCACGATCACTAATATGCCTGCTCAGCTATGTGATGAAATAAGCTGAATTTTGATAGGATGCTGTTTTGTAGTGGTTCTGAATACCTGTGAAGTGACTCTCCACTGTCTAAAGACTGAGACAGCCTTTATGCAACGTAAAAGTCTCTACAGTTACTACCTCTTTTTTTTCTGCTGGAAAACAGTTTTTTCTTGTGAGTCATTTTTATGGTAGGGGACAACTTCCAAACTCATGTCTTAGGGCCACAACTGGAGAGGAGAGGACTTTTCCCCACTGCTGCCAGTTTGAAAATAATTGCAAGGACGGGTTCCTATAGGTCTGGCTTAGCTCACATGCCAATCTGAAAGAAGTGGTCAGTGAGATGCAGACCCAATAAAGATTTAATTTGGATCACAGTACATCCTTTGACTGAGCACTCTGTTCAGTGCATTGAGGTCAAGTAGGAGGATGATATCCCCTTTACAAACTATACGAATCAAAAAGGAGATTTCCTCAAAGGGTAGCAGTTGGTGGAGAAGATGGTAGACTTGACCATTGGAGGAATAGTGATCTGGGCAGGCACTATAATTTGTGCCTTCAGTTCACTGTCAAATGTCACACAGCTAGCAAAGAGCATAGGCAGAATTTAATCCTATATCTTTTTGCCTTGGATACCCTTCTTAAGGGTTTTTTCTTTTTGCATTGAGTTTAACTGTAGAGAAATAGGAAATAAATGCCTGTCAGTATAGCATCTGATGTTTCTCTATTCAATTAATAGTCACACTAATAAAAGATGCACATATAGGTGATGATCCCCAACACTTCATAATTATGATCAATATCTATGATCATCCATATCTTCCTGATGCAAATACAATTGGGAACTGGATACAATTTACCCACAGACCTATGGCTTAATGTCTTACATTACAGAGGACTAAAAATGTTCATGTCTTGAAGAATTACCATAATAGCTCTGGCTGGTGTTGCCCAATGGATTGAGCGTGGGCCTGCAAACCAAAGGGTCACCAGTTCAATTTCTAATCAGGGCATGTGTCTGGGCTGCGGGCCAGGTCCCCAGTAGGGGGCAAGCAAGAGGCAACCACACACTGATGTTTCTCTCCCCGTTCCCCTCTGTCTAAAAATAAATAAATAAAATATTTTTTAAATTATCATAATATAAAGTAAAAGAGCATCTTAAAATAGTAAAACAGTTTGATACTCCTTCTTTTCCTTTTTACATATACACTCAGATACACAGACAGGAAAAAATTTGGAATGAAGAATCCCCAGATGGCAATTATTTTAGAATGGAGTGTATAGGAAGTACTACTTTCTTCTTCATCTGTCTGTTGTATTTTATACATTTTCCATAATGAATATGTATTAAGTTTTCTAACTCTAAATATATTTTCACAAAATTCCTCTGTGTGATTCATGTATGATTCAGACTTAAAAATTTCAAATTAAGAACTCCCAACTTCATAACCACAAGAAAGCACATAGCAAAAATGCTGATTGAAGACCTCAGCATAGCAACAAGAATTTAAAAAAAAAGATTCTCATTAGGTTCCAAATTAATATTCAAAAACTAAAATTAAAAGATATTGCAGCAATCAAATGAAAAAAGACTTTAAAGTTACAGCTGTGTTACTTGCAAATACAGTTGACCTTTTGACACCATGGGTTTGAACTGAGTGGGTCCGCTTACAAGATGATTTTTAAAATAAATACTATAAATTGTATATCATTTCTTGACATTTTCTTTTCTTTATCTTACTTTATTATAAGAATCCAGTATATAGTACATATAAGATACAAACCGTGTTAATTGTTGTGTGTTATCAGTAAGGCTTCTGCTTCACAGATGGATATCAGTAGCTAAGTTGCTGGGGAGTCGAAAGTTACACTTGGATTTTTGACTGTGTGGGAGGGAAACGCTTCAGTCCCTGTGCTGTTCAAGGACCAACTGTTTACAAACAGTAAATTAAAGGAAGCAACCTGGAACATTTCTGAACAGTGGCTGATTTTTAGCAGATTCAACAGTTTCAGCTAATTGAAAACAAATAGCTTACTAGCTAAGCTATTAGACTGAACTCCATGGAACTTAAGTCAAAGTCCTTGCCATCATTTTAGCAGTGTTTTGACAATACCAGAATTTCCATATTACAAATCCCAAGTATCTAACTATTTTGAGTGAGGCCAATAGTCATTTCTGAGAGTCTAATTGAAAAAGTACAATTTAGTTAGGGGAAATTATAAAGGAAATTCCCCACAGTGATGCAAAATAAATTGTATCACTATATTTATATATGAATATCTCTATCATGTCAGTGCATTTCATAATAACCTGATTTTTTCTATAATGCATTAGGGGGAAACCAAATGACATGCTGTTGAATAAAACATTACAGACAATATATAATTCCCTTGGCATTTTATTACTCACCTTATTAATCAACTTAACATTAAGAGAATTTAGAAACCAATTTTTCTTTCTAGATAAAATCTAGGAATTTCAAGTACATCCAAGTAATGAGGTGTTTCTTATGGTAATGGTGTTGGCACTTATTGTAAATATGCTTACACTTTACAGTATTTGGCAAGAACACTCCCATTGTTATGATTACACTTTAGTTTTCAGCCCATGATCAAAGTGAATAGAAATCCCATAGCCATATTATGAAAATGTATATTTTATGAATCACCAACTGAACTTAAGTAGGAATCACTGTTTTATCTAAGAGACTATATATGACAGTTAATTTAATTCTGATGCAACAACTCAGACAGAAACATATAAATGTGTTCTTGAAAATTTCCAGAAATTTTGATTTGATATTAAAAAATTATTAAACTTAAGAAAAATTATTTATTAATCACAGATTATTAATGTTATTGTTACACTTTCCAGATGCACTTCTCTGCATCATAAACTCATGGGCAGAAGGACCTTTATTTAGCCATATATGTAAGTGTATAAATAATCTGATCAAAATTTTCCCCCTATTTTTGGCTCTAGAATATATATTGATTTATCAACAAACACAAAATTAATGTCATAATAAAATGAACCAAACTTCCTCATCTTTCCAATGCAGTATCAGACTATGGATATAGATTAATATAAAATAATGTAATGCCTTTCAATTCTCTAGTGAAATACTGAATTTTGTAAGTAATAGCATTTGTTTTAAGCACGTGTTTTTTTATTTTAGTCATTTGAAAATCTCTTTTACCAAACTTTTTAAATATATATTTATTATTATTATTTCTAAATACGTTTGATTTTTATTGTTGTTCAAGTACAGTTTTCTGCCTGTTCCCCCCACCCCTCTCCAAAGCCCCAGCCTTCCCCATCTCCGTCCCCTGTTTCCACCCCCGCTTGTTATTGTCCATGTGTCCTTTATAGTTGTTCCTGTGAGCCCTTCCCCCCTTTCCCCCTTATCTCCTCCCCTCTCCCATCTGCCCCCTGTCAGCTTGTCCCCAGTTTCAATGTCTTTGGTTATATTTTGCTTGCTTGTTTGTTTTGTTGATTCATTTGAAAATACTGACAGTCCAGTTTTTTGGTGTATATTACAAACATTTAATTAATTACAATACTAATTTAATCAGTCCATTTAACTAACTGTACATGTTTAGATAAAATATTTATTATACAGTATTTAAATTACCATTTCTTATATAAAATTACCTGTTGGAACTTTATATAGAAAACTATATTCATTTTCTAAAATCCATTTTAAAAACTTCTATGCAGTACCCATGTGCTTTTTAAAAATAATTAAAATTATCATTTTCAGAAATAAAAAGAACATAAGTTTAAGTATTGAAGAAAAACAATAATTGATCATCTTTAGCTTCAATTATTTGTGTAAGTTTCCAAGAACATCTTTAGAAATCTAGAGCCAACCTGGGTCCATCACCATGCATAGTGAGAGAAAAGTGAAGAAAAAATTATTTTAAAATTTCTATGTTTTAATTTCAAAATTTCTTTTTTTATTCTTGTTTATTCTATTACAGCTGTCCCAATTATTTTCCCCTTGCCCTCCTCCTCCCAGCCCACCCCCACTCCCACAGTCCATCCCCACACTATTGTCCATGTCTGTGGGTCATTCATGTATGTTCTTTGACTAATCCCTTTCCCTTCTTTTCATCATTCCCCGCTTCCCCTTTTCCTCTGACAGCTGTCAGTCTGTTCCCCATTTCCATGCTTCTGGTTCTGTTTTTCTTGTTAGTTTATTTTGTTCATTAGATTCCTCTTATAAGTGAGATCATATGGTATTTGTCTTTCACCAACTTAAAAATTATTTTCATTTTGATATTTTCAAAAGCCAAGAAAAATCACTTGGGCCCACATTTTTCCTCCGTGGTTTACTCTGACCTAATTAATAGCAAGAAGAAAAATGTGTCAGGAACCTTATCTTGATGTCTAAGAGTTCATTTTCACTTGTAATGAAAGCTCTGCTCCTTCCAGACGATCAACCACATAGCACTGCCAGCTCATCTCCCTGTTCTGATGGCACACCCTCTCCAAGCCCTACTCACATTGTCTCCCTGACAGACTCTCCCTCGTGGCTTCCCTCGCTGTGCATCAGCTCCATTCCTTAAACTTACCTCCTGCCCTTCCTCTATCTTCAGTCTGTCCCATACCTTTTGTTGGACCTCTCTCACCCCATTTATTCATTCAACAAATATTCAACAAACTGAGCATCGACCATGAGCCAGGCAGGCTTCCAGCAGTAGAGATACAGCAGTGAACAAAACGGAGCAAATCATTGATCTCATGGAATGTACAAGCATTCCAGTGGAGAAGCTAAGTAATAATGAAGACCTAATATAATGTCACATAGTGAGTGGTACATTCCCTAAAGCAAATACACCTGGGGCAAAGTAGTAAGATTTTAGAATGAAAGGGATGATTTTAGATTGACTGTTCAATAAAGATACGTTGAGGAAATGCCCTTTGAACAGAGATTAGAATAAAATCTGCATTAACAGAATGTTTAATATGGGCCATGCATTTTTCTCACACTTGTGCTGTCAACCCCTTACCATGGTTTATCATCGAACCCCCAACAGGCACAATGAGACTGCCTTCTACCCAACTGTCTATTGTGGCCAAGAAAGAGAAGAAAGGTAACAGGCAGAAAACATGGGCTCATTTAAAGTGGCATGATGGGAAATTGAGGACAGGATGGAGAGACATCAACCTTTTCATATTTGATCTTTATAATCTGTCAAGTTTGTTGTCAAAGTAATTGTTCTTAACATGTAAGAAAGCAGGAACCATCACAATGTGGCAGCCCCTAAAATGAAATGGAGATACAAGTAATGTGGGAAAGCTGCAACCGGAAAATGGTTCATCCCAAGACCAGACCAAACAACAAAACAGTTGTCCAAGTGTGGACCAGCCACCTCTCAGCTCTTAGTAATGTCACCATTTAAGACAAATTGGCAGTAACATTACAAAGACTAACTACCAGCTTAAGTTTTCAACTAGATTTTTCAAAAGTATAGTTTTATGATTCAATGGAATATACTGAACAAAATATATTGAACTCCTGTCACATATTAAGATAACATTCAAAAATAGTGTTAAAATAAATTGTCCATCTCTTTAATAGTCAAAAGTCAAAGAAACATTTTATGTACAATTATCAAATCCAGAGTTAGCACAATCCATAAAATAAGGATAATATATACATTTTTTTTTCTTCCAAGGAAGTTTCTTGCCTACCAGTCCTTGACAAGAAAGTTGGGAATGTTTGCTCTCCTTCATGCAAATTCTTCTGATTCTAAAATTTAAGTTAAAATTGACTTCACTGCTATGTTTTCCTTATTATTAAGATTATATTTCTCATTTTTAAAAAGAGAGATAAAGAAAAAATTGTCTAGTGTACAAGCACAGATAGTGTTTCTTAGAGCATATTCACTATTTCTATGAATATCCTTTAGAAAAAGATTCTACAGTCAAACTTGGTAAATGTTATACATACACTATAGTTCCCTTTTGGAAAACATAATGCATATTAACAGGATTTCTAAATCCTATAACGGGATTTAGTATGTTAATCCTCATATCTGAGAAATCCTTGTACTTGAGAAATCCTGGTACAAATATAATAATAAATGAATTGACACTAGTTTAAGCAAAGTTAAACAGATTATTGCCCCAATTAATGTCATTACAGAAAGAGTTTATTTCCAATAACACCTGTTAACATGGCAAGTATCTAATGTACCATGGAGCACATTTTGGAAGATTCTGCTCTGTACACATTTTCATCATTCTACCTACTGATTTTGCTTTGGCAATTTTTACTGTCCTATTTCTTCTCCATTTTGTATGTAACACTGATTGAGTATTTACTGTATTCTGGGCACCGTTTAAAATGCTTTATGGTTATTATCTTACTTATTCCTGACAAGAATCCTCTGAGATACATGCATAACAAATTGACAAAATGGTCCAAGAGAGGTGAAATAACTCTCCCTATGTACTGCTGCTGGAAAATGGCAGAGCCAAGAGCAGAGATTAAAATCAGGTCTCTCCGACCTGATGTCTATGTTCTTACTACATAAGTGACCAGCTTACTTTTCAATTCCAGAAGCATGCTACCCCTCTCAGGGTCTATAGAGACCAAAAGCCTATAGCCTAGCTCCCAACCCAACGGTATCTTCCAGCCCTTAGTTTATTGGACCTCTCTGTTGCATTTGATGTTGTTGGTCAATCCCTCCTACTTGAAATTTCCTAGGCTCTGGGTTTCTTTGATGCTGCTTTCCTCTTGGACCTCTCTGGCTGACCCTGCTTCATCTTTTTCAGTTTCTTATTAAATGTTGCTGCTCCTCAAGGCCCCATCCTGGCTCATTGCCCTTTTCTCCATTGCCTTCTGCTGGGACATTCATTTCTCTAGGCATGTTCTCTCCCCTAGATGTCTAACCATATCCAAGTACCTGTTAGACACTTCAAATTCAAGATGTGTACCACAAAACCACTATGTCCGGTATCAGTTGGGATCCCAACACTCAGTGGGAATTCTGAAGAATTTAATCAAGAGACTACTAATAAAGTGTGGAAAAGGAATAATGATACCGAGTAGGGATGGAAAAACATCCAGGGACAAAGAGCAGTGAGATGGTATTGCCATAAAAGGATAAGAGGAGGATGCTGTTTCTAGAACTTGACTAGAACTTTTTCTTGTAAGAGCAGCAGGACTACAGGACTGGAAGAGGAAATGAAGCCACTGTTTAACAGGGGCCAGCCAGGGTGGGTACTGGGTAAATGTTCCACTTTCTTTCTTCTACTGGTAATCTTTGGTTTGTGCCTCTTATTAGTCAAACTCAGTACAGGCCAAAGGTCATGAGAGCTTGAAGAAGCAGCCTCTACAGGGAAGGTTCCTGGTGTTGAGCAAGATGGGAAAGAGGGAAAGCTTATCTGGAAGGAAATGGACACTATTTAGCACACATGCTGTTTCAAACTGCAACATCCCAGGCAAAGGTGTTCCTCACCTGGACAATCTTATCAGTCTTGCCAATTTACCTATTTTTAATATTATCTCTCTTCCTTTAGTTCCTTTTCCCATCACTCTGCTGTCAACATTTGTCATCTCTTAATTGGACCATTACAATAACCTCCTGGCTGTTTAACTGCTTCCAGGCCTGCTCCCACCTTTGGGACTGCCTTTCATGCAGCCAAAGGATCCATCTAAAATGCAAATCTTACCTCATTAAGCCTTAATTAAGTTATTTAATAATTCTCTTCGCCTAAAGAATAAAGACCCTACTTTCTGGCATGGCATATAGAAATGTCCCTGAGCTGGCTTCTATGGCTTCACTTTCATTTGTATATATTTGTATTTTCCTAAACACTGTCGTATTTTCACAGCACTGAATCTTGCCCATGCAGTTTTCTAACCTAACCCATATCACCTATATTCTCCAAGACTCAGCTCAAGCATCATCTCATAGGAAATCATTTCCTCGGTCATGAAATATAGTTGTCTTTCTTCTAGCACCCCATATTTTCTTCAATTAACACAATACAACAATTATGACCACATTTTAATGACATTTTGTTTTTCTGTTTATTTTCTCACTATGCCATCTGTGGGGATTCAACTTATTCCATTCTTATACCTATAGTACCTAATATAATTCCTGGGACACAATAGAAGCTCAATAAATGTTCGATTAACTGAATGGTATTTGCAGTAAATTATTTTCCTTGGATTCAAAAGATAGACTTAGTATTTAAGAAAAAAGTAGCTTCCCAATGTGGCCATTCTGACTTTGGGAAAGACAGGTCAGCCAAGAAAGTTTGTAAGGTGCTCAAGAAAACCGAAAAAACACAGAGAGATTAATTAGATGTCAAAGCTGAGATAAAAAAAGGGGGGGGGGTTATAGTTATAGTAGAATCCTGATTCAGAAAGTAAGGTACAAAGAGTTAGGAGCCAGACCTCAGGTAAGACCAAATCTGTGGTGCCCAGTACAGTGCCCAGTGCCCAGTACAAAGGGCACTGAAGACTCTGCAATGCTCTAACAGCTGGTTTCATGTATGCTAATCACAAGCTCCTATGGATGGAACCAAGAGGGAATCATGATTTGGCCCAGGACACAGGCTCAGAGCTGGTCTCTGGTATGGGTTAAAGACAAAGGCAGCAAAAGACAGAAATTCCACTGCACTTGATTAGGTAAATAAGGGGGTCAGAATGTTGGAACAGGATTAAGGTAGACTCATGGTATTTTCTCACACATATTTTTAAAAGTAGGAGGGGAGAAAGAGAAAAATAGCAAAAGTCTCACTTTTATGAAAAATGGTTAAATGAGATAATATTTTAAAAGAATCATTCTGATTCTGGACCACTAAGTTGTACATTGAACTTATTCTTTTTATTTGCTGGTAAAATTACAAAATCACTGGGTTTATTTATTTTATTTACTTCATGATAGGAACAGTTTTGTTAGGAAAATGAACTCTACACCATTTCTATTCAGGAAGAGTTAAAAAAACAAGTCAATGAAGAGTATTGATAGGGAAATTCACTTACTTTCATATAAATAGAATAGTAATACATTTGTTTTCACCAAACACTTTTCATTCAATTCCCTAATTTTCACTATATTTATTTTTTACAGAAATTACTGTGTGCATTTATAATTTGTAATACAACTCTCAAAGTCAGAGTTCTAGTTCCAATTCTGATTCTCTGTTTCTGAAATACTTTTCCAAGTATATATCATTCTTCTCTATTTCACATAAATGTTTTAACAAAGAGCAAAAGAAAAATATTTTAATCAAGAAATCTCTACAACCTTGTTTCAAATACCCTCTGGTTGGTGGTATCAGTGCATTCAGATTATTAGGTACCCAGAATGCCTATAGAAGGTACGATAGTAGAGGTAGAAATGAGTAAGAGGGGGTGTGGTGTGGGATGAAGCTGGAGGCAGAGCACAGGGCTCTTGTCCTCCTCTCTACTGATGAATAAATGAAAAATCAGGAGTATTACTTTTCTGGGAGAAAATAACATCAGTATTTTGCTCTATGATTCTAATACATTATTGATAGAAGGGAATGCTAATATTTTAGTGTAATAATTGCATTGTAACAATAATTTTCTTAAGTTTTTCTTAAAGATATGTTCACAAGTCAATATTATGATATTTAACACATACTAGTCAAAAACTACTTATGTGTTGCCAAAAACGTGGATCTTGTTTATTAAGCTCCTATTATATCCCCAATACCACATCCTGAGCACAGTGGGAGACAAAAATTTACAATAAACATTCTTTTATTTCAAAAATATTTACAACATATTTGGAGTAATTAAATAAACACACTAAGTGCTTTCCAGTAAAGCTCATCATTGCATTGGGACTATGCTTCTGAAAAGGCAACTGCATTGGAAGTACGTACCTAAAGAAATTAACTTAGGAAGAAAATAAAAAATAAATGTCTGTGGTCATTGCTGTTTAGTTTCTGCTAAGCCTTCTCTTTTGCCATACCACTGTCAATCACAATGTTTTACATAGGTTCACCAACTGTATCTAACAGCAAAGCTCCTTTACACACCCTCAAGAATCAAATATATAAATATAACTCAAATTTGAGTTATATTTATAAGACTCAGGAGTCAATATGCCTATAAGTTTAAATACCTTTAGTTGGATATTTAGGTGCTAGAAATAGTGCTACATTTAAAATAAAGTACAACTTGGCCCAAATTCACTGGATGGAGGCAGCCTAGCCAAGTGGGCGACCCTACACCTCAGTGTCTAGTGATAACCACCGGGGAAAAGCGCTCTGAAGAAAACCAGGACTCCCACATCGAAGATATTGGGGAAAGGAATCAGACTAGCTGCTGGGACAGTGCTTGTGAGAAAGGCTTAGTAAACATCAGAAAGGAAGAAAGGCCACACCAATCACTCCCCAGCCTTCTGCAGCCAGAAAGACTAGAAAAACTGGTTTACCCAGTTGGAAACCAACAAGAGGTGTGGATTT
>PVKM010000547.1:0-65968 GCA_004027735.1 Carollia perspicillata
TCCTGATCGTGAAGTGTCTGTTAGGGCTTCCTCTCACGTGTTTCCTAGAGGATTATTTCTGTGGGGGCCCTTGTGTATCTGGAGAGAGCTGCCCATTTGTTGACAACCAGTTTATATTAGACACCATGCATGGCAAGTTTATGTAAGTTATTTTGATTTCTTACAGCGACCCTGTAAACTCAAGGCCATATTCAAATTTTCATAAAGGAATTGAAAGTTGGGGTGGATAAATAATTCACCCCGATGTGCACACTGGGTCAGAATGTCCAACTGGGGCTTCCCAACTTCAATGTGTAGGCTCTGTCCATTAGCCATGCTGCCTCTCCAAGGAGCAGGAAATGAACTGAGAACTCACGAGCAGCCAGCCCTGCCCGTGGAGCCTGGCTGGGCCTAGGTGTCTCCCACTCTCCGGCCAGCAGCCCTTGATGGTGAACCAGCCTCTTATCTTCAAAACTCTAATGGGCACCTGCTTATCTATGAATTTACTAGCTCCCACCGCGGCCTCACCCCCGCCGATCTCAATTTTGATTTAGCTATTTGTTCCACTCCGACTGTAGCACATTGCCAAAAGCTGTGGGTCCAGGAAACTAAGCTCCTAGGCCAAAAGGAGGCTTCTGCCTCCAACGTGCCAAAGAGTCTGATCTCTCTCCCCTATGAAGTACTTTTCAAAATATTTGGGAGAGCATAGCTCCCCTCTCCTGTCGCACCTCTCTTCATCTTCTGCACTCACCATCTTCTAGAGACAGGGTAGCAGGCCAGTGGGGCTGGGGAGAGACAGCCAGAGGGACAGGGAGTGCTCGCTCGTTTCTTCGAGTTCCAAGTGAAACTATGTTTAATTGGCCTCCTGGTTCTCAAAGGCTGAGTGCATATTGTTTGCGGCTCATAGTTTCTCCACGCAGTTTTAACAAAGTGAGCCTTCAAAGATATCACGTAACTGAAAGACAGAATTAGGCAAGGATGGCAGAATGCTGGCAGCAAGGAGCCCTCGGCTCGTGTTTTTCATTGACAAGCATATAGAATTACTTATTGTTCCAGATATTAGCTTTCTGTACCCAGCATATACATATTTAAACAGCATAACAAATGTGCTTACAGAGCACCTATATGTCACTGAGGCCCCCAAAGCCTACGTTGTGCCAAGGCCTGGAGACATCCTTCCAAATCCCCTTCCCAGATTGTCTCAGGGATCAGGGTGGGCCAGGCTGCCTGAGTTTAATAGCAAACATTCTCGGGGTTTATTCAGACCCCGTGTAAAACAACTTTCAGTTGACTATGACATCTGCCTGCCAAGGACCAAATCCCTGGCACCACCAGCGCATCTCCTCATGCCAAAATCCAGAGGGGCTACACTGAGGGTGTTCCGCCAGCACCAGTGCTCGGGCTCCAGACCTGGCTTTGGTTGCTCTGGAGAACGTTATCAACCTCCTGGTTCAGGGTTAAGGGTTGGGGTTGGGATATTGTTAGTGTTTTCATCACTAGTGGAAATGTACAGTCTGACAGTCACCATGCCCAAGGATCAAAGGCAAAGCGAGGTGTTATCTTGCTGCTGGCTGTGCTGTGACTCTAAGCACCATTGTGGTGGGCTGACCCCAAGGTGAGCTGGGGAGGGAAAGAGTCCTCCGAGGACAGCTATCTGGGCGTGGACTCATGTACGATAGTGTTCTAAGAGCAAAGCTTCTGCCCCTTTCTTTCATCTAGCCTCAGTATGCCTAACCTTATAAAGTTTGGAGTACTTTGAAACCAGTGTTTGATTGACAGAAAAGGAAGTGTGTCAATCTATAAAAAGATTCGCCTGGTGGGAGCAAGGTGGTCTGTATTATCATCCTATATCTGCCACTGGTCTGCTTTCTACTTGGGCTGAGACCCAAGTTCCAGTCGTCCTGACCCCTCACCCAATCTGCACAGATCACAGCCCCTCACGATGGGGATCATTTGCCCTGTCATCCCTGCAGGAGAACCCGAGCCGTTATCGCCAAGGCTCCGCTTAACTGTGCCACCTTTCTGATGCAGTGCGTATCCCCATACTCCCTTAACACAGTCATCTGCCCCTTCCTCTGTGATTCCATTGTTAACATTTTATGGGAGTGTTTACCACCAGCCATTGTTTATGCGTGTGTCACTGTTACATGTCAGCACCTCGAGGGTGACCTCTTCACTCTGGTCTCCAGATGCCTATTGTAGCACCTGGCAGGCAGAGCTGAGTAGACATTAGGTAAATGAGTGCACGCATGAGAGAACAGGTAGATGAAAGGGACAGAGGGTTGTCTGCCTCCTTGGAGGGAAAGCACTTCCCTGGGTGCAGGCGTGTTTCTGCAGGAGGTTGTATCTCCCGGTCTTCTGGTTGCCCCCATTTTCCACAAGTCTACAGTTGCTGGGGGTGTGGGGGCATCAGCTTTCTCCAGTTACAGGCTTCCCTCCTTCTCAGATTCACATGCTCTTCATTCAGTGCTTATGGTTCAAGCCCTGTTAGCCTCAACCTGTTAAAATGTGGAGTTTCTTACTAGAAAATCCTGTCCCCTCTCAAGTCATAACGTCTAGCATCTTCTGACAATCTCTAGTAGGCCATTTCTTTCCTCCCTGTACAAGATGGGGTTTTCATACCACCGCACACGTCTGCAGCTATTCCAGCCTCTCCCCTGGGGTTTGGCCATCTACTAGATTAAAAGTTCTGAGCAAGAGCTGGAGCTGGCCCCACCGTTATGGTGCCAGGCTGTCTCCACTATGGTTTGAGGACCCTTGGGCACTAGGCCTGCTGACAAAGAGGAGTGGACACAACCCCTGGGTGCTATGGCCCAGGGGAGCCAGAAGACACAACCCAGGAGCTAGTAGATGTTTACCAGTTGTAGACAGTGGATAGGAGAAAGCCATTGGAAAAACTATTCTTTCTTCCCTACCCCATGCATTATTTTGAGACAAGGCAGTTCATATTATGAGTTTCTCTCAAAATGATGTGAGAAAAAGGACAACCACCCATGTTGCCATGAAGCTATGCCTAAATGGGCAGTGCACACCCTCATCTTTGCATTTGCTGCCCCTAACTTCTCCTCTTCTGTCCCGGTTCCCTGGGGTGCCCTCCAAGTGTTAGTGATGAACTTTGGCCTCAGTGTCTGTCTTTGAGGGAACCTGGGCTGTGTCACCCTGCTGGCCGACGCAGGTTAGATTGGCCTTCTCTGTGCCCATAATGTCATATGCACATCCCGCTCTCCCTCCACACGGCACTGCACATATCTGTCTATGGGTCTCTTTCTCCTTCTGGATTTCGTATCTCTTGAAGGCAGAGATCACACTGTATATTTTGAATCTCTGGCACCTAGCACAGCACCTGGCATAAATTAGTACTCAGAAAACAGTAAATATTTGCCAGATGACTGGCCGTAAAAGAGAGCTAGATTTTCTCTGATCAGAGAGAGATTCCAACAGAGCTAAGGAATATTTTAAATGGTTTGTTCTTTCAATGTGTGGTCTCTTTTGGCTTCACCTCTCTTGAGTCAGGGATGATGCTAGAAATTGCATCATGGTACAAGATTATAATTATATCCAATAATTTTTGTAAAAACTTACTATAATAAACTTGGCACCTATGTGCTACCCCTACTATTAGATATGTTACGTACATAGTCTCATTGCAGTAAACATATTAGGTTGTCATAATATCCTTGGGAATTTTTGAACATATAGCTGGGCAACTGGTCTTGACTGAAGGCTTTCTTGAGAGTATGTGAAAGGTGGTTTTAACTATAGTTTTTAAAATGGAATTTCTCTTTGTGGTTAATACAGTGTCTACAAATATCTACCAACTGGCATACAAATGCCCAATGGCAGAACTGCTTGAATAAAACAAAGCAAGAACAAAAAGCAGCTCATGCCATCCTTCATTGACAAAGGTGATTTTGTATCTAACACTCTGACTTCACTTTTGCCCACGTGAACATGCAGATACATTGTGCCGTGGACTCAGGCCCACAGAACTGGTCCCCTGTGTCACTTGCATCTCCATGGTTCCACAGAGGTTAAGGAACTCAGAAAGATGTAGCAGATGGCTTTGCAACCCGGGCACGGTGGACAATTACAAGATTCAAAGTTGGGTTTCCCCTGGTCATAAATCTTCTGAAATCATGGAAATATTTTGTATTTCAGAGG
The DNA here is from genome assembly GCA_004027735.1 of Carollia perspicillata. Taxonomy (NCBI): domain Eukaryota; kingdom Metazoa; phylum Chordata; class Mammalia; order Chiroptera; family Phyllostomidae; genus Carollia; species Carollia perspicillata. The sequence continues at coordinate 4,141 of PVKM010000547.1, forward strand.
TACAGTTTCTAGGGTAGGTTTTATATCAAATCCTCCAATGGTTTAAGAATCCCTGATTCTGATTCTATGTGGATCACCATCTTGGGGTGGCCTGTAAAGAGTGGGGTCAGATGCCTCTGCCTCTGAGGCCCTGGCTGGTCCATCGAGTTCTGAATGACCAAGGGCCCAAGGGCTCCCACTCTAGGTGCCAGAGTTGGAGCTGAGGCAGGACGGAGCTCCCAGTGTTTGCTTTTCTCTCTCCGAAACTGTTAGGGGCTGTAGGGCCGGACCTTCACTCTGGGCATGTCCTCCACTGTGTCTCTGTTGTCAGGACTTCGTGTTATGATGTAACCCAGTACAGCTTGTCCAAAACAATATTAGATTTATTCCATTTGTTAAAAGGAAGATATCACTAGTATGTGGCCCTTTTGGCAAAGTCTCAACTCCTAGTTCTAGGCATGGTTTCAATCACCTGTTGCTAAGATACTGCAAAAAATATTATCTGTTTTTAAATGTTTCTTTTTAATTGAACAAACTGTTGCTTTGAAATATCAGTGCAAAGGTTAACTAGGTCTTTGAAATCATATACATATATATTTTTTTCCACTGACAGAGATAATTCTGAGCATTTTAAGTGGAGCAGCTGCTGTCTCAGTGGAGTTCCTTGATGGGGTTTAAAGTCACCCAGAAAGGAGCACTCACAGCACAACTGGGGTATGGAAATAGCAGAGAGAGACTCAATCAGATCAGTCAGCTCTGTACGTGCCACAAATGCTGGTTGCAGCCAGCGATGTTTCAATGGGTCCCACATGGGTCCGCTCTCCCATTTGGCACCACTGTCAGCCAGATTCAGAGTCTTTTGGATTTCCAAATTGGTAATCCAGGGCGCTTATCCCCAGAAGGGTCTGGGCCAGCGCCTCATAATCAAAATCACTGACACTCCGTGTGACAACATTTCAGTGTGCCTGCTAAGTTCTCACGCCCAACTGTGATCAAGTGAGTTTGCTGAAACTGAGGACAACGCTGGGGCTTGAAGAGCTTTGTTGACTTTTTTGTATTACAAATGAGTGATTACGAGCCATTAAAGTTGAGAGAAACTCAAGGGTGTATACAATAGAGAATAATTTAAGGATCCACTTAGACCCCAATTGACCCAGGCTATAACAAGGTGGGGAGCCAGGAGTCCAAATAAGTGGAGAAGGTTAGAAGGTGGGGATTGAACATACACATAAAGTCCAAACTAGGCAAAGTAAGCAGTAGCCAGCAGGGAGGGACAGAGGTCTGGGAATGCAGATGACACTTAGAAGGAAGGTAAGAATTTAAACACCTCGTAAATGCAAATGCTACTCTTACTCTACAGTTTTTGCATTAGCCCCAGCCATCTCTCTAGATCTCCACAACAGTCTCTTGACTGGTCTTCCTTCTCCATCCTAGTCTTTTGATCCAATCAGTCTTACACAGCTGCCTCCATTGCAACCATTCCATGAGGCAAATCTGACATTGCTGCTTCCCCAGTGAAACATTTTGGTGGTTTCCCGTGACTGACAGGGTAATTCGCTAAATGACAGGGTCCTCTCCTGTCTCCATCTTATGTCTAAGCCCTCACTTCTCATCTCAGGCTGTAACAACTCAGTCATCTTTACATCACCAAGCCCAATGTCTCTGCCTTTGGAATGCTCTCTGTACTACTTGCTTCCTCACATGGCCAATTCCTACCTGTTCTGCAAGGCTGACACCAGTTAACCTCTGTCCCGGGCCCCAGGCTCACCCGAGTGGTGCCACAGCCTTCCCATATCCGTGTCAATGCAGTTAGCACGGTTCATAAAAAGCATCTGTGTACTCTCATCTTCCATCAGACAATGAACTTCCTGAGGGCAGGATCCATTTCTCTCCCATTATATTACCTCTCAGAGTTTAGAACAGGGCTTGGGGCATGGTTCATGTCCAGAAAACAAAGTTGTTGAACTGTGGTGGAATGTCAAGGTGGATGGAAGTGCAGAATCCAGGCAGTCCAAGAACATGAAGAAGCAGCATGTGTGAACAAAAATTTCCCGAGAGACATAAACAAGGACGCGTTTCTATCCTAGAGGTGTGAGAAGTGTTATGAGATAAGAAACGTAGAGCCCTTAAATTATTCGGACACAAATCATGTGAGCTGTCATTTCCTTTGCCCCTAAGGGTATGGCACAAGGGGGCAGAATTACTTTAACCAAGCAGTAGGGATTTCCTTATGGTGAGCATGGGTGGGTGGTAGGATGGCTAGGAGAGAGCACTTTTGACAACAGGGCCTGGGCATCTCTGAGAGCAAAGGAGTGACCAGGAAAGATATGGTGAATTGATTTGTCACTGTCCCTAAAACACAATGCTTTGGGTAGGAGTTTTTGCTGCACTCCCCCTCCATAGAGTAGGCTGGATTGTGTCACATTAAAGTCACATTTTCACGATGACCTGGGGATGTTAAGCAGAACCCAGAGAAGTCAACTGTGATGGAGTAGATATAGCACTGGTCCAAAAAACAGAAGTCCATCCAAATCCTAGGCCTGAGATTTGCTGTGCCCTTAGGAAATTAGTTACCTTCTCTCCATCTTCAGTTCTTCTATGAAGTGGAGATAATACCAACCTTAAAGGGCTATTGTAAGTATTAAATGAAAAAGATGTGCATTCATCTGTCAAATACTATGCACTCAGAATTCTGTGCATGCATTAGGGATTTTTTTCCCTGGAGAGTCAGTATGAAAAGAGATGAAACAGCATTCTATTCCAGGCTGGATTTTTAATTTTATGGAAGGGAAAGGTGTTACTTTCACTATTGCAGAGTCATTAAATAAAAAATGGCTTGATATGTCCATCTGGAATATAGTACTGAAAAATTCTAAAAACCTCACTTATATTAGTATGCATCTATTAATAAATATTTTCACTACATTTTTGTCTTTTTTATGCATTTGTAGAAAATAAAGTGTCACTTCAACCTTCTGTGACTAGGAACAACTTGAAACCAAGTCCATTCATAGTAACTCCTCACAAAGCAAAACCATCTAAATACAAGCCCTGCAAGGAATCACAGAGAAGCTGAAAATTAAGACGCTAATTAAGACAGTAAGTACCACCCTCAGGTTAAAGTTTAACAAGGGAGGAGGGATGGAAAGGGAGGTGTAGGAGAGTGAAAATTCTCATCTGTGACAGGAAGATGAGAGAGAATGTCTGAGACAGTGACTCCAGTGACTAATTATATGTATATTGTTAAACATAGGAGGTAAATGGCTAAGTAAACAGTTCTCAGATTTGAAAGTGGCTGTCCCTGGAAGGGACTGGACATGGACTGAGGAAGGAGATAGAGAAGACTGTATATATGTGTCTAGATTTACATATATAGCTAGACGTAAACATAGATATATGCATGTACCACATATACACACATTTTATACTTACTGACATCATCAACTTCATATGTGCATATCTATAGTGTGCATACATATATATATGTAAGTTATATAAAGTAAACTTGATATTTAAGAAGTCTAACCAGCAAGTTTTAAAAATAACTATAGCACACACTCACACATGTCCAACAACAAACAAGAGGCCATTATATATCCTTTTGAATTAGGAAGTGTCTTCCATTAGAGAATGTTTAAAATCACTCAAAGAAGGCATATTTCTTCTAATTGAATTTTATAGTCTGAACCTGTACGTTCTCCACAAAAGGAAGTGTTTAAGTGTGCACGAACACTTAGAGCTCAGTGGCCTTCTGACAGAGGTCCCGTTTAAGACCATTAAATACCTTCTGTGCCCCGGACATGGTCTATATGATGTTTCATTTAATTCTTTAACCTTTATCTCCATTTTTTAGTTTATCGAGGTATAATCAATATACCAAAAAGCAGTACACATTCAATGTATACCCCTGGATCAGCGTGGACACACCCATATACCTGTGATACCATCTCTACAGCCAGGGCACTACCTGCAAAACTGTTTTTATATTCTTCTGTGATTTTTAATTTTTGCTTGTCTGTTTGGTTTTTTGTTGTTGTTTCCTTTCGTTGGTAACAACACTTGGCATGAGATCTGTCCTCTTAATATGTTTTAAAGTGCACCATCTCTTCTTGTTAACTATAGGCACAATGTCTTACAGTGGATCTCTAGAGCTTTTTCATCTTGCCTAACAGAGATGTTATGCCCATGGAAAACATTCCCCATTTCCCCTTCCCCAGCCTATGGCAATTGCACTGTATTCTTTGCTTCTGTGAGTTTTACTGTCTAGATATCGCACATGAATGCAATCATGAATTATTGGTCCTTCAGTGACTGGCTTATTGCACTCAGCATAATGTCTTCTGTCTTTATCCTTGTTGTCATAAGTGACAGGATCTGTTTCTTTATAAAGGCTGAATAATATTCCATTGTATGTATACACCACACCTTCTTTACCCATTTATCTGTTAGTGGACATTTGGGTTGTTTTCCTATCTTGGCTATTGTGAATAGGTTTTAAAGTATATCTTGAAGAATGGATAGAGTCCACATCTGGTATAGTTTTACATAGCACCCATGGCCCTTACAACAGTATTTGTCAATGATGAGCTTTTTATATATTTGCTGAACTGGATTAAATTTGAATAGAAGGGGGATCCAAGGAAGGAAACTTCGCAAGTCAAGTCCATAGGTAGAAACGTGCGCAGGCATTCCTCCTTCTTTCCCTCAGCTTTCCATTCCTTCTCTTTGATGCACCCGTCTCTTCTCACCTTCAAGCCTAAGGTCACGAGTGTTATCTGATCTTTAGCCATCAGGTACTCTGAGGCTTTGAGCCTGAGTGGAACATATTGTTGACTTTTTGGGCTGAAGACAGTGCTGTGTTCCACCTGCATCTACTCAGAGATCTGGTACGCATCCAATATTAACTCGAGGCATACAGATGACAGAGTTGGCAAATATAAGAGCAGTTACTTTTGGACAAACTGAGTTGAACTATAGTCCTTTGCTGAGAATGCCTGTTTTCCAGAGGTGGAACGGATCTCTGCTTTTAACGTCTTTGAGGAGACTCTTCACTCCCAGCATGTGATGCCATGTCAGCCTCTGCTTTGTCTTATGAGGTCATGTCAGCCAAGTTAAATTTACTAGGGCATTCAGTTGGAGCTGTAGACCACATGGGCAGACATATTATTAGCAGTTACCTATTGATTTAGAAGCAAACAGCAATGGAAATCGTACTGAGTTAGTTTGCTTTGTGTGAACATCAGTCCATAAATATCAAGGTTTTGTGATTTTTACAAAGCAAAAACGAAAAAGAGAAAACCACCCAAAACACAATGCCATAGAATCGATCTGCTTCCAGTGTGTTTCAGCAGCACTGAACTTGCTGATGTATCTCCATCATGGAGATGTTCCTTTCCCTGGAACTGGGATGGAATGGGTGGAGAATTAAAGAACATTGAAATGAGAGGAAAGCTGAGGCTAACTCACAAGAATGTGCCACCTCTAGTTCAGGTGTCTTGGTCCTGTCCAAGCAAGATGCCCTCACAGCACTCATCAGCCGGGACTCAGTAGTTCTTAAATGGGGCCCTGCTCACCTACTAGAACTAATCATTTGGAGATCTTTTCCTATAAAATATAGCCGCTCCAGTTATTCGACATGGTTTTCTAAAAATATGTTTCATGTGCCAAGACCAGAATTCCATATGCTTTTGAAGCTTAGAGCTTTTCATAATTATTACATAAATGTGGCCTGGAAAAATAAGTCTGCCACTTCCCATGATAGCATATTTTATAATAGAAAAGATTGTATGAGTTAAAAAGTGCATCCGACTGTTGATAAGAATGATGTGCAATAATAGTGTCTTAAACCAATTGGGAGATTACCTTTCTCTTGAGTAAAAGAAATCAAGAGGGAGACAGTCCAGAGAGAGTGTGATAGATGTATGCTATCATCAATGTTCTGGGTACCTTTTATCTTCTGCTGCACTATCCTTAACACATGGCATCCATCCCCAAGATCACAAGATGTCAGCTGGAAGTCTTGCTGTCACATCTATGTTGCAGGGAGAAAAAAGAATGAGGGGAGTGAACAAAACAGTATACCTCCCAGCTGAGTCAGACCCCTTAAAGAGCTTTTCTGCACCCCACCCAGTAACTTATTATTACTCACTGACTGCTTTCTAGATGCAAGAAAGCCTGGGAAATGTCCCATAGCTGGCCACATTGTATAGCCAATAATGTAGGAATGTTTGCTAGTAAGAAAGATGGAAGAAGGTGGATATTGGGAATGTAGTTAGCAGTCTCTGCCACAAGGCTTGTGGCATACAGGGGGAAACATAGACTGGGCTGTCAGATAAATAACAGCATTTAATAAATTAATCTGTGGAATCATTTGACCAACCTTGGATGATTCATTTCATAGTTGGGTGTCTCAGTTTTTTCACCTATAAAATTGGAGTTCGCAGTGAAAATTTTGCAGTTACCTTCAAAATTAAATAAGATGCCTCACAGTTTAATGCGTTGTTTCATGAGCAACTTCTGTTGCTTCCCACCCCCCCCATCACCCCGACTTCCTATCAAAATCCCTTGAAGATATGTACAATGATAAAGAATAAAGACACTGACAAACATGTCAAAATCTGAAAAGAATGTCCACTAACTGTAGGAATAGATGATGATAAGGAAAGGAAAAAATAAAAACCAAAAAGCCTTCACCAGGAATGTGGAAAAAGAGTACATGGAAAAAGACAAGAAGATACTTAAGTCCACAATTCTGTTCTCCTGATGCAGAACCCCAAGGCAAGGATGTTGTCTGTTTTACTTACTCTTTCGCCAGCACCTGTCACAGAGCCTGGCACATGGCAAATGCTCAGTATATATTTGTTGCTCTGACAATCTCACCAACTAGATCTATTCAGAAACAGCAGCTCACTGAAGACATTGGGTCAGGAAATGTGCGTGAGAAAATCCATGATGTATCATTGCATCTGAGGCTACCACCCTGGCGTGGGCCTATGGGACAGGAACAAGGAGGACACTGCTGGTAAGTTTGCTGGGACTGTCAGTTCCCCCACATTCCATACGTTGTGAGCATCAAAAACCAAAACCCAGAATGATACCACGGTAGTAGAAAGAGTAAATACCTGTATGAATAATAAAATATTGTAAATTCTCGAGAACTGTATAATTAATGTGAACATTGCAGGTATTCAGTAAATGTGTATTACTATTTACACTTCTTAACAACCAGCATCCCCTTGAAACAAACAATAAATTCTTGTGGACAGGAGTTTTATCACATCCTTTGTTTTGATTTACACAGATGTATGACTCCTGAAATACTGCTCACGGGACATCTGCTAACAGTCTTGCTGGTTGACGGCTCCAGACTTGGTAGAAATCCACCAAGAGCCAAAAGAAAGATTTGGAAATCTGAACAGCATTGGATTTTAACCTAATTAAAAAAAAAAAACAAGAAAGGGGATGGGATGTTCTGACCAGTGTTGAATCAAACAGATGTCATGGTGAGCTCTGCTTCGTTGGCATCACAGTGAGGACAGAACCTGGTGGCTAATACTCGATGACCAATCTCAAACTGGAGGGGATGTGTGTGGGCTGGTAGGACACAGTGGCAGCCACTCTCTAGCCCAGATGGATGTCAGGATCAACAGAGAACTGCCTCAGCCCGGTGTACAGTAGAGGAAACAATAAGGTCCTCAGTTTCATCTGGCTGGAAATAGGAAAAAAATGGCATTGAACCAGGTCTCCCTTGTTCCTGTCCTATGAATCAGGAGGTTGGGGGTGGATGAAGAGGAGGAAGTCTCTGAGCTGGAGTGTTTGGGGCACGTGAAAGAAGTCTATGGGTTCCAGGCAGCAGATTGTGTTCAGTCCAGAGGCTCTGGTGGCTTTGCATGAAGTTTGACTCCTGTGTCCCCATTTGTTAAGTTCACCTTTCTGATTTCATGCAACTTACTTTTATCTCAGCCACGTCCTTCTTTAACCCAGCCTTTCTTTTGAAATGTCCATCTTCCTTTAAGCATTGCTTTGTAAACTCTTAATCATATTTGTTTGTTTTAATTGAACAAATATGCTCTGGGTACAAGTGATGGCTCCTAATTGGTTATATGCTAGCTTGGCTCACAGTCTCCAAGGATGGAGTTTCTCTGGTTCTGGTTGGGTGTGTGCAGGGGGAGATAACTTTAAAGCTTGATTAAAGCAAGTTTCCCTAATGTCAGGGTTCCCTCGAAAGAAACAGACGTAATCCTGGAGGAACAATGGAGGCTTGCTTGCATTTAGAAAGTTAGAACAGAAGTTTAAAAAAACAACCCTTGGTCCAATTTTCAACAGGATTGTATAATGTCCAAAAAATGAAAAAAATCCCCCCCACTTGTAACCACAGGAAGCCAAGCATTACAGTCAGGAAAAAAAAAAAACCCAATCCCACCCCCAGAATGAACTGCACCATATTGTTTTCCTTCGTGCTTGCCGATTTCAGATTTTCATTTTCTGTACATTAAAAAGGAGACTTAAGAAAATATTCGTTAGTGGTTTCTGTCTAAATCTCATCATCTAATTACTTTCACAGTGAACATTTGAAATGGCACAAGCAATTCTGCCAAAAGCCTCCTCTCTCTGGATTCCAGGAGATGTTTCACAATAATTAGAAACCCCAATGGGTCTCTTAAGAACCCTTAAAGGGTTCCATATGCAGACTTCCATATGAAGTGGTACAATGTGTAGTTCTTCATTTTCCACAATAGGGCCTGACAGCTCTTAATGTATATTATTACATTAAATGAGATGCACATTAGTTGGTCAGACTGCTGGGTAGCTGGCCCCAATTCACTGAGAAACACAAACCAACCTGGCAATCCCATTATTTGCTCCCACCCCGGCCCACCCCCACAACACAGAGTACTGTTAGTCATTGTTTAAGTACTCAAGTACTAATGGGCTTCTTGGACCTTGTCCTTGAGCGTGAGCAGGGTTTTCATTGATTTTAATGGAATCGTAAGATGAATTAACGTATCTCAGTTAGAAATCACTGGACCAAGCTGGGGATCTCTTTTCCATTGCACGACTAGCAGACTTTTATTTGTTCTTTGGGAGGTAGTTACAAAAGGCCCAAGGATCAGGGGGTCCTCTATTTTACATACATGACTTGACTGGATCGTAGCATTCCTTTATCCATTGTTTCTGTGACATTCTGTGCTCAGGTAGCAGAAAATAATTACATGTCGACAGTACTGGATATCTTTTCAGAAGTGTTTATTTACGGTGTTCTATTAAGAAAGGAGCACGGCTCACCAACTTTATCATGACTGAGAGAAGTCAAACTGGTATTCTTTTTTTTGCTGACAGTAATACGTTCTTTTTTACTTAAGGTTATGCATGGTTTATTGGGTGGGTAATGAGTCTAAACTCTTTGGTCCCTGGTTGGTGACAGTTTAGGTGGCTGCTTCCTGATGCTTTGTGCATCCTAATAAGGTCAGACTGTGTAACTGAACAAGACCTCCAGGCAGCAGGGCAACTGATAGCCCCGGGCAGAAAAAAGACCTTCTTTCCCTGAGCATTTCATGTTCTCAGTAGACTAGAGGGCTCTGTTCTCACTTTAAAAAAATCTGTGAGTTTTTCAAAAAAATCAAAAAAGTCTTACCAGTATTTTTATCTGGGCAAATTATAAACATATCTCCCTCCTTCCCCATTATGCAATGTCCTCTCTTCTCCATTGGCCATTGTTATTTTAGTGCAATGACCAATGTATGTCCATTTGCATTTGGCTGGAGGGTTGAGGTGTAAAACAAGAACAAAGACCAGCAGGCCGGTTCCCATTATTATGTGGAAGAAATGCAGCTCAGCCCAGCATTTGATGCCTGATTATTTGTTCCTCTCTCTTCTCCCTGCAAATAAGTAGACAAGTTAGGAGTGCTAAGTTTGGGTAGATGGCATATATGAATATTATTTTGAAAATGCTGACATGGCACCCTCTCATATGGGAGAAAAGCTGTGAGAAGACTGATTTTCTGAGAATGCGGAGATTCCCTTCTATATCTGATAGTAATTAGGTACAAAATAGGAAATCCAAGTAAAAAGAGAAATGAATAATTTTGTATTACATTTAGGAATTGTAGTATCAAGAGTTTATATGCAGATAGAAGTTTCTCAAAAAGCAGATGATTTTTTTTTGCCAGTAATAAGAGCTAATCAAAAGATCAAAAGCAAGCGGGTATAGGCAATTGCCTTTTCATAGCTCTGAAACCCTTTTCTTCTTTGAGTTAAATTATCATCTAGTGACACACAAAGTCTACAATTTCTCCACCAAAAGCTATTATTTAACAACCCTTAGCAAGTCTGTTGCCTTCTCTTGTCCCTAAAGCACAGAAGTTGAGAAAAGCCACTGAAGATAATTTGAATTCAGAGTAAATACACAGGAGGCCGAGTATGAAGGTGGTACAGCAGGAGTCAAGTAAGAATCACGCTCTCATTCAGTCAAGAGAACAAATAAAACATTGGAACAGCTCTTCTGTGAGATACAGAAGTGCATAAGCATTTGGAGAGAAAAAGGACTCGGGGCCCTGGCAGTCTGAATGGAAGGCAGGGAGGAGTCCACAGGATAGTGTGAAGGGTTCCCCAAGAGAAAGGTAGAGAGGAAGAGTTTAAGGAAATGAGGTTACAGGGCTACAAAGTGGCCCAAAAGAGACATTCATAAGCACTCATTTACACACACAGGCACCAATATACCCCCTGCACACATGCACACATATAGTACAATAGCAGATTTTTAGAAAAAAATCTGATTGCAATTTTGGACTTCAGCTGCTCACATTTAGCATCGAGTTATTTTCAGGGTGGCCAAGTCATGTAACCAGTCCTGATTCCCACGTGGGTATGTGGAGACCTGGAAATCAATGGTGACAAGATAATGTGCTGCAGTGTCCAGGAAGGGAACTGTGTGACTGGGACAACAAAGAAGAAAAAGTCTGCATCGAACTCTGAGGTTTCTGCATGTCTTCATGGTGCTCTGTTCGTGTGTGGGATGGCGGGGAAGGGGAAGAAAAAGCATTGTGCGACAGCCTCGTGAGGTCACTGTTGGTTCCAACTTTTGGATAAAAATATGTCACAGCACGAAGACTTCACCATGGTCCTCATGAACTCATGGATGAGTGTGGTGACTTGAGGGAATCCATTTTCTCTAAACTCAGAAGAGCAGCTCACAGAGTAAATGAGGCTGACAGGCAGGCACCCTAATGCAGGGAGGCTCCCGGTGTGAACTGGGGCCAGTCAGCAAATGCTGGGTTACTGGTTTGCAAAGGCAGAAGTCCAGAAATTGAGAGTCTGGGCTTAGCAAGTTTGGTAGCAATTTAACCAAGTAATTTTATATCTGTTGAATCTAATAAGAAAAAAAAAAGCGTCATATATTGTCTCTTTTCTCATTTTCTGAGAAGCATATTTTTATTGCATTTTATAAAAGTTTTAAGTAGATGAATTAGACAAACAAACAAAACATGTCCTCTGTCCCAGATCATTTGAGAAGCATCGGCCTGACCGAAATGTTCCAGCAATCCATGGAGTGGACTAAGACACCCCCTCACATTTGAGCTCATTGTCCACGTTTTAATCTCACATTTCTAGCTTCCCCAATAGCTGAATGTTTAATACAATATAACATAACATGTATTCACTGGAATACGAGTCCATAAAAACTGTTCTGCCAAAATATTCAGGGCCAAATACATTAGAAAACAAGGGCATACGCTATGCTCACCTTAGAGAGTCACAATGCCTGTCAGCATGCTAAAGATTCTGAGAACTTTTGCAATAAACAGAAAGTATCTGTTGGACACAAAACTTTCCCAACTTACTTGGTCACAGAGCTCCTTGCATCCTGTAGCACCTTAAGAGACATTAACTTCCTGTGCAACTCGTGTTCCATCAAATGTACATTGGAAAATACTTCTTCCATTTATTCATGACTGGAGACAATAGTCAGAGCTGAGAAGAAAAAGAATCAGGTGGTGGTAGATAAGGTTGCAGGAAAGAAATGGGCAGTGCACACACTGTTTACTCACGACCCAAGTCATGTGCTGACTCCGTTCCAACTGGCATTTGGGTATGAAACCAGTGTCTTCAGGCCCTCGTTCGTCCTCCCGCGCACCTTGCCAAACAGGCCTACCTTCTCAGCAGGATCTTTCTTCCAAACTTAGAGAAAGACTTCTGCTCCCCTGAGTCTTCCTCACTGTTGAGCCAGATCGTGTGAAATTCAAGGTTTTGCTCATTTCCTGACTTTTTGACATTGGTCCTTTCTATGTATTTCCAGCATGGAATCAACCCCCTCTGATTTGGACTAAGAAGGGAAAAGGTCAATCTAATTTGGTGAGAAACCTACTTTATAGGATATTAAAAGTGATGCAGTTTTAGTTTTCTTATTTTCAGAAGCTCATGGTGCCAGAAACTGATTGTGGACATATGCGGAGTTTCTGTTGTGTATACCAACATCGCAGACTTGTATTGATTGAACCTAAAATAATCGTTTCCCCCCATTTACAGTGATTATAGAGTGAACCATGATTATAGGACCACTTTAGTTTGCTTTAAGAATTATTTCTATATAAAGATATAGTACTTTTTTGCAAGTCCTATCTCAAAAACAACTATTTAAGTGAGTGGGCCTTGAAAAATGACACCTGTCTGCACTTGGTCTCCATCATCACTGGGGCAGGACATATATGGGACATTGACAAAAGCAAAGATTTCAGAATTTTCCTGCTCTTTCTTTCCAAGAATTTACTCTGAAAATTATCTTTATTGTTGAGGCAAAAAGTGAGTTACCTCTCACTGTCTCTTCTCAAAATCATCCCCCTATTTTATTTCTCCCACAGTGATAATCACTGTGTGAAATTATATCGTGTATTGATTTGTTTACTACGTATTTTTCTGCCTCTCCTCACTAGCATGGAAAGCCACAGAAAGAGGTAAATCCAATCTATGTAGTAAAATATGGAGGAGGGTCCACTTAGAATTATCAGGTATAAAATGGAGGCCCAAAGCCCTGGAACCAAATAGTGGTGGTTTAGAACAGTATCCCTGTCAGCTCTCCTCTTCACCACCCCTACCCCCCCCCACAAGAGCCCTGGGCCCCCCAGAAAACAAAATGGGGCAAAACAGGCACATACTCCCTTTGACAGTATGTAACTTACCTCTTGAGAAAGAGTAAGTCTTGTAAAGATCCTATCAATATGGCACTTGGGACGCTCCTATCCTAATGAGCAACTACACTCTGTATGCAGACTTCCAAGTAAAACCTTCTTGTTCACAGTTTTAACACCAGACGTTTCCAATGAATAAGCTCATCAAGAGGAAAGGCATATGAGAAGAACCCCATTTCAACTACCTAAAAAAAATCAACAGTGCTCTTCCTACCTAAATATAATGGACAACCAAGATGTTACTAGAAATATGAGGAAAATTAATAGCACTAGTAAAGAAAAAAATTTAAGCCCAGATCAATGAAACCTAATGCAAACAATAGATAATTCATAGGACATAAGTAAACTGTTAGAAATTCAAAATAATAGAAAGATTCAAAAGGATATTGTTACCTTTAGAAAATAAGAGTTGACAGTGATAATTAAAGGAAAATGAAAAACTATAAATGACTTCTTGGAAATTAAGAATTGTGTGCCCAATTCTGGTGTTTAATAGAATGGCTAGGCACCAAAATTGATGACCTCTTCCAGAAGGGATTAAGAAAAGATAAGTATGATGGAATAAGTAAACTATATAGAGTACTAAAAACATTGACATTCAATAAAACCCTGAAAAGAGAGAACACAAAAAATGGAGAGGAATTTAAACAAATAAATGATAGAAAACAGTTTGCTAGAGGTATAAAAAGATACAGTCTTTAAAATCAAAGGAACATCTAAGTGATCTCAAGATAAGAATTTATCAGAGTTGTAGAAAAATAAGATTTTTCACTTCAAAACTAATAGCAAAATGACCTAAGCTAACACATAAACACACACGTGCAAATTCTTTTACTCTTTTTCCAATATTTCAGAACACAAAAGATACAGAGAAAACCCTTAAAAGGCAAAATCACAGAACTTCAGAAGATTGAAATCAAACTGGCATCAGGATTTTTATCACCAACAATAGATGCTGAGGACAGGGGAAGGACTCCTTCTAGGCTCTAAGAATAATTACTTTGAATCTAGAATTCTATATACAACTATAAAAATGAAAACATCTATTTCAAAATTTTCAAAAATCTGAGTGAGATAAAGACACATGAGGTACAAGAGACATTAGAACTAGCTGAGAGGTACAAAGGAAATAAATCCCATGATGACATCTGGGCTAGTCCAGGAAGTTGGTGATCCACAAAAAATATTTTTAAGAACAAAAGAATAGATTCTTTTAAGTTGATAGACGGGATAAGCAAGAAGGTTTTACTTGTGTGGCAAAAAATAGTCATGTGTATTTCCTCAACAAGAATAAAAGAAAGATAATTAGCAATGTCTTATAAAATGCATATAAGAATCATGGTGAAAATATGAAGCAAATAAAATGTGTCATTTAAAAGAAATTTTATGGAATGTAAGAAATATTTCATGATTTCATTTATGGTTTCTGGTTTCCTGTTTGGCTGAAAAGGCATTCCCTACCCTGAGGTTATATCAATATTCTTCTAAATGATTTAGTTGAAATAATTGTATTTATGTGTTCATTACACTTAGATTTCTAATCCATATCAAATTTATTTTTACATGAAGTATAATAGGGATTTAACTTTGTTTTTCTCCTGCTGGGTAGATAATTATGCCAACATCATTTATTAAACACGTCAGTCTTTCATTGCTGAATTTAAATACTCCTTTTATTCCAGATACTATAGAAAATAGCTTATGCTTTAGGTCAAAGAAACCTGAAAGCAGGTGAAAGAGTTCTCTTTTTCAAGGAGATGAAATAGATATTTGATAAGGTGAAACAATGAAAAGTCGTAATAAAACATAAGTAGGTGTCATAATTTAAGTCTAAAATCATAGAAATAAAAGTAGAACATAGGGTTTTAACCAGAGATGACAATCTTAATGATTCACAGGGTACAGAAAAGAAGAAAAGGGCAGATACAGAAATGTAGAACTATAAAATAGTGTGAAAAATAATTACCTAGAGAATGGAATGCACACTGATTGTCACTTGATTAATCTCACTAAATAAAATACAGAGCTGTTCAGAATGGATTAAAAATATACACACCCATACAAATATACATACACATACAGTCTCTCTCACAACAAGGAGTTTGTTCACTGAATGAAGAGGTACATTCATGAAGAATGTGGGTAAAGCTTTAGACAAAATGCAACGTCCTTTTCTGATTAGAACAAAATAAAAACAACTCTTAGCAAACAGTGATAAAATGGAACTTCTTCACCCTGATAAAAACCTCTGAGAAAAACATACACCTACCTTTATTCTTAATGGTGATTGTCTCAACCAACACTCTTCTACTAATATCAAGAACAAAATAAGAATGTTCTCATCCTTTTTAAAAAAGTAAATTTACTGGGTGACATTGCTTAATAACATTATGTAGGTTTCAAGTGTACGATTTGATGATACATCATCTGTATATTTGGATTGTGTGCTCAACACCCAAAATCTAGTCTTCTTCTATCACCATGTATTTGACCCCCTTTTCCCTCTTCCTCCTCCTCCCAGCCCCTTCCCCTCTTGTAAGTATCATACTGTCATCCGTGTCTGTGAGGTTATTTGTTTTCTTTGTTGGTTTGCTGCATTCTGTTTTATATCTCAGATAAGTGTGAAATCCCATGGTTCTAGCCCTTTTACATCTGACTTATTTAGCTTAGTATGTTCCTCTCAACATCCATCCATAGCCTCATTCTTGCTGTTTTGCTGGAGGTTCTAGCCATTACAATGTAGTATGAAAAAAGAAGGCATACAGACAAGGAAGGAAGAAGTGAAATCCTTTTTATTCATAGACAAGTGATTATTTTTATAGAAAGTCCTATAGGATCTACAAAAAAAGTATAGAACTAAAACTTGAGTTCAACAAAGTTGAAAGCCAGAAAATAACATACAAATATTAATGTATTTCTACATACTAGTAATTGACAATAAAAAATAATGCCTTTACTAAAGTATCAGAGGTAGGACATGCTCAGATAATTTTACAAAAGACATACAAATCATCTACACTAAAAACTACTAACACTGCTAATTGAAATTAAGGCCTAAATAAATGGTGTGATATCAATAGATGGATCAGAAGACACAGATTCATAAAGACATTAGCCTTCCCCAAATTATTCAAAAATTTCAAGACAAACTCACTAAAATCTCAGTGAAAGTTTTTGTAGAATTGACAAGATGATTCTGATATTCATGAAAATTCAAAGGACGTAAAGTAGTAAAAATCTTTGAAAAAGAACCCGAGTTGGAAGTATAATACCTGATTTCAAGACATATTAATGTTTTGTTAATCAAGGTGCAGTGGTGTTAAACAGGCCAATTGAGCAGAACAGACTCCAGAAATAAAATCACAAATGTATGAACAACTTATTTTTCACAAAACTAGTGTTGTTCTTCATCTGCCTTCTGTTTGTAGTGAATGGAAAAATATGTTCCCTAGGTTTGATATTATTTTATTACCATGAATAGTAGTAGTAATGTTCTTATTTTGTGATTATCTTTGAATGGAGGGAATTCTTGTAAAGGACATTTAGGAACAGCTTTTATGGACTAGGGAGCAGTGGAGAGAGGAAACTGTGATTGGAAGCAATTCAAGTTGCAGGCAAACAGGGAGGTTGAGTGTCTGTCAACAGAACCTTGCTCCTCAACACTTTGCCCTGCAGGTAAAAATAAGATCCAGGAGAAGAGAGAAAAGCCCCTCTGCTTATTGTAAAACCAAATGTTGCTACGTGAGGCCAGTGCATGAGTGTGTCTATATGTGTGTGTCAGCTGAGGGAGGGGGGTCATGTGATCTTATTTTAAGGTTCAGAGATTTGATTCCCATTCTTTCTTTTTCACCATCTGCTTATTAAAAACTGGTGTCTCTTTGCTACGTTCAACCCGAGCTTGCCTGCCAGTCCTTAGTGTCAAAGTGGGATAGAAAGGTGCATACAGTGAGTCTTCACACGGTTCTTGCTTGTATCATCTCAAACAAGGAGTCTCTGCACTCATCACCTGGCTGTGGCTCAAGATCCTTAAGGACAGGTGCCTTTTCTTTTCTTGGTTTCCTCTCTTACCACCACTCCCATTTTATTTCTCTCCACAGCCCTTCTTTATCCATTGTGGTTCAAGGTCATAAGTGTTCCATAGACGGGTCAAAGATAGCATGGCTCTTTCAGTTTCATGTTCTACTTGTTGACCTTAGTTCATTTTAAAGAGAAAGAAAGAAAGTTAATTTTACTTTCCATCAAAAAATTTAAATAATCTAAGAAATCTTTTAAATGATAATGCCAAGTCCTATGGCTGAAGTAGCTCATTTAAGAGCAGTGCCAACCTCGGGACCCTGACTCAAGGTCCTGTCTTCCAGGTGCTAAGGCGCATTAAATGGAGATGCATTTTACAGGATAGAGCTCTTTGAACTGTACTCCCCATTTAGCACAATTGTTATTCATGTACTTTGTATCCAGGAACCACATTTATAAATTGACTGCAAATGATGACGGTATGTTCATTTGAAAATGTTAGTTTACCTGCATTTCCTTTGAAGAAGATAAGCCAAGTCAGAAGGTGGATTTGAGCAGTAGTTTCAGATACTGGCCTTCTCTTCTGCGTGGGCATACCTCCTGTTTTCATGTGATCTGCACCAGTTATTTAGAGTAGATACGATCACCACACCTCCAAATATCCTGGAACACGTGGCTCTCCTGTGGACAGTTGTTCCGTATGCATTGACTAAGGACTAACTAGGAACTGGGGTTAAGGAGTAAGGTGATTGAATAAACTCAGACCCTTCTGCCAAGGAGATTCTCACATGAAGACAGTTCAATTAGACACATAATTAAAATGCAAAGCTAGTTTCTAATCACCACCTCATAGGATTGCAGTTGAGATAAGAATATGAAATGGCCTGCAGTAAACTTTCAATAACTATTAGCTCTATTATTGCTATTGTTGTTATCATCATCATTGTCAGTACAAAGAGGTAATGACAGAATTCTGAAGGAAAGAGTTGGAAGAACATTTTTGTACCTAGACTGACCCCATGGATATTGACAGGGACCACGTTGTTGTCTTTGGATAAAGGATGGTCTGTATGGAGAAGCAGAAGTGGCCAGGGTGGCCAGGGACAGAAGGGCCAGTGTGACAGCAGAGAGGGGTTGTGTTGGTGCTGCTGCCTCAGGGCGCATTGTGACCAGCCCTGCTTCAGTCCTGAGTCCTGTGCATTGACCTTTTGCTTCTGTTTCATCCTCTCTAATTCTCTCACTTCCACTTGGCCTGTTTTCTTTAGCAGAGCATTTGGCATCCGCCTGGTTCCTGTATAACAATTTTGAGAGGATGAGAGACGTGGATTGAAATAACCCATCTAAAGTTACGATGACCTTCTCCCATAATGTATTGTAATGTGGTGGTAATGATAGATGCACTAGCTTCTGTATTTGAAGTTAAAAGAAAATTCTGTTCTGTTTTCTTTTCACCATCCACAAACTGTTATTTTGTAATAACAGAGGGAAGAGTTTTCTATAGCAGCCTCGTCAGTGGTTCCAAACTGGAAATAACATCCAACCACTAACTGCTGTTTAATTTTTTTTGTTTTCACTTTATTTCATGCATAACTATGTTTGCACAGCAGGGCAGCAAACATCTGAGGAAATATCACTTGGAATAGCAAATAAGCTACCCTTTCTGCCTGGGGTTTTGCCTTTGGTGGGTCTACACAGGCCCAATTCATCAGGAGGGTTTTATTTAAAAGAAATGAAATCGGTGGGAAGATAAAAGATGGCAAATGCTACTACGTGCCAAGATAGGGATTTTGTGCTTGTGTCCTTTATTTCTCTAGAATAGACTGAGCTCCCACAGAGATGGCTCATAAAGAGCATCCCTGGCCACCGAGCGTGGCTTGGGAGGCCAAAGGCGGGGAGGCCTGGTGAGAATGCATCACGGGGGCAAACCCAGCAGAAGCCCAAATGCTCAGTGTATAATCTTTACATGTAACTAAAACCCCAGACAGACTTCTTGTGTTTCTGAGGGATGCTCCTGGTTTTTCTCAGGGGTTTCTATTTTGGGTTGTTGGCACAAAGAGACGTCAGCGGATGTTGGCAGAACCCTCGTCTCTCTGCAGCTGCACCGGGGACACCATCACATAACTATGACTCATCTTTGTCTTTTGCCAACGAGGTTTTGTCCACCATCTTCTCTGGTCAAAGCCATGCCTAATGACCGAGAGCAAGAGGAATCCTGGGACTTGGAGGAGTTTGTGACTTGGATTTTGAGGAGCCCAAACTTGAAGGAAATGCTGTAGGAGCTAAATTTTTAGAGGTTAAAAGGGGACCATACTACACCCCTCTCTGATCAAAGCATTTCTCTTGCATGGGCACAAGGCAGTGGGCTAGGTAAATGGTTTGGAGTTTTGTTTCTGGCACAGTCAATGATATAATTTTCCTTCTTCCTCTTCAGCTTACTTCTTGTAACAGAAAGAAAAGCCTAGCATTTAAATTTATGAGTTCTGATAGAGTCCCAAGTCAGCATTTAACTACTTGGAGTTTCAGTTTACAGATCTGTAACATGTGAGTAGTAACCACTTCCTCAGGGTTGTTGAGAAGAAATTAGATAATTGAGTTTAGTGCATGTAAAGTTTTCCCACCAAAGTTCTCCTGGAGGTAAGCCTTAGATGTTAGTTTTTAATCTAAGGATTTCCTCCAGCAGAACTTTCCTGGGAAAATTTTAGATGTACCAAACTCTACTGCTGTATACATGAGAATGATAATTTTCCTCCAATATAATATCTAGCTGCCAAGATAGATCTGTCTATCTAATGAAAACGCGACCTAGAGCTGTTTCTTTACTCATCTTTCCTTATGCAATCACGTGATAACTTCCCCTGATGTAGCAGGCACAGAGCTTATGATGTTTCAGAACCATGCTTCAGGCACCATGATGCCCAGAAGGCTGGATTGTGGAGCAATTAATCAGGCAAAGCCCTGACCTTTAAGCAGCTCAAGTCTGATAATACGCTCTAATGAAACCATGAGCAGTTGCTTATAAACTAGCCTGGAGTAGGGTGGAGGAAGGCAGTGAAGCAGGATAAAGCGGGCCTTGAATTATGTCTGGGGCAATACCTGTAAAGACATGGATCAGGAAGGAGCATGGCATATTCAGGAAATGTAATTTAGCTGGACACACAGACCATTTATCATGTTGGTCTCTCCTTTGAATTTCGGTGGCCATTCTAGAACCCACGCTGGGAACCTTGAATTGTGACTCTGTCGGGGTTCTGAGATGGAAGGGAACAGTGGAAGTGCGAGATCTCCATCCATAGCTGTCCCGAGTTACTTTTCCAAGTCCCAGTGCTTGGACCAACACAGAGGACACAGATTGGCTAATGTCCCAGATAAGAAGGTTTTGTTAATCTTGTGCAGGGGTATTAGATGTCTTCTAAGTGGGTAAATTTGGAGAATCAACAATTCCACATTAAAAAGAATGTGACTGATTTCAGAACATGGTTTAGACAACTGTGAAAGAAATCTCTAAAGAATCCAGACCAATCCTCCGTATCCTAGATGTATTCAGAAACCTAAGAAAAAAGCGAATAAGACACTTCTTTTCTGAAAAATGTAGAAAGAGGCCATGCATTCTTTGGTGATGTGCTCCAGAAAAATGTTAACAAAAGATGGTTTTTACTATTAAACCTTCAACTGACTTTGGCCTGCAAAACACCAGCTGGCTTACATTACTTATAATGTGCTTTGGTGTGTCTCTGATGATAAATATGAAAGGTCCTTTAAGACATACAGAAATATTAAGCAACTAAACATGCTTTTTCCCCCTCCCTTTGAAAATTTAAGATGTCAAATGGAACATGGAGGCCTTTTAAACATAGGGAAAATTATGTATAGATAAATCACCTGCGTTCCCACTAAAAACCAATGAGTTCTCCTTAAGGGGATAAAATGATTGAATTTGAGCTCCAAAGTTCAGGACTTTGGCCCTGCCTAACCGAACCAACAAATGATTTAAAAGACCCGCCTTTCATAATTCAGCTTCAGTCTATGTCCCAAACAGTATCTCACAGGTTTATTTTGTATTTGTTTTCCCCAAACCAGAACTCTGCAAGTAGATAAGATAGGTCTTTATATGCTGACACAAGCCTGGCATATTCCTATTGCCACCTCTTTGATTATTATTTCTGAGAACAATGCCTTACCTGGCCATTCTAGTTAACTCTGATCTGTATCCCCGCTGGCCTCCTAAATGGAAAACTACAAGTTTTCTTTTGCTTTGTTTTTCCCCTGCCTGTCCTCTGGGACCTAGTGCACCACTTCCGAGGTTAGTGGCCTTTACGTACAATCCATCCTCATAACCAAGGATGTATAGGCCCAGTAAAGACCCTCTCTCGCTCAGCTCTGCCTCCCTGTTACATGGAGCAAAAGCTAATGGGTTGGGGTGAGGCACCTGAAAGTCTATCCCATGCAGCTGGGAGAAAGTTCTGTACCTGACTGGTACAGGCAGTCATAAAAACTAAAGGTTGGGAAGGTCAGGTCCCAAAAATAGTGCCTAGCTCGGAACAGACACTCAAAACCTGTCTCTAACCTACAGAGTTGCCATGGCAGCAACTATATAAAATGAGGGATATTTGTAAATGGCTGTAGAGTTTCCCATCCTTCACCCACATGATCTCAGTGAATCATGGCCATGTGTGGTGACTGAAGCCCCTCCAAGGCCTGATTTCCCCTCAATCTGTAGTATGGAATAAGAAGCTCAGAAACTATACTTGATGTCCCCAAGTTTCCATCCTCATGAGATAAAGCTCAGAGTTGAATAGAATGTCTGGTACAAATGAAATATTCTTAACGTAATGGATGGTTCTACATGGTTGACCGAAAAAACTCATTGTAAGGAGCTTTAAGCAAAATAAACTTTTCTGAGGCACTCCAAATTTGCTGAATTTAACACCTCTGAGGCTGGGAGCAACAATTTGTATTTACAATTTCATCTCCAGTAATCCAAGCTAACAGCCCTGCAGTGGGAGACAAGTGCTTGGGGTACATTTGCTTTACTCCGCACAGGCCTCTCCACAGCAAGACCGTATTGCTGGCCCTGATTGTTCACCCAGTGGGAGCTAAGCTGGGGCCACGAGAGCTTCAAGTTTCCTCTTCAGTAGGCTAAGAAGGCGGCCCTGCATTCACCCTTGTTTTCTGTGACAATTTTTTATTCAGTTATTATCCAGAATTTGCTTCTAACAATTTAAAACATCCTTCTTTTAAAAATAATGAAGAAATGGATAATTGTCTAGCCAATGGTGTTATATAGATTCTGGGAACCTGAAAAATAAATTTGAATCTATATTTTAATTTCTCAATTAAAACTGTCCATAAATGGAAAAATGCTCTTGAGTACTATAGCAAAAGGAAGCAAATGGCAAAACAGTTGCATACATGGTATAAAACTCATCAGAGGAATTAACAAGTGTGTTAAGTGCATAAGAAACTTTGAGAATTTGGAAAATACACATGCACACACACACACACACACACACATGCACACGCATTCTAACTACAGTAACACAGTAAAGCTTCTGTCTTGAAGTCATGACCCAGGGTGAGGTATCCACCTTCTTCAACCTTTTCTTTCCTCATATATTAAATATAGAACATCGTATCTGCCTCCTAGTATCCTAGGCAGGATTAAAAAAGATTATATATATGGACCATAATGTCTGCAGCCAACTCAGGTACATAAGAGGTCTTCGACAAAGCTAAGCTGTGTCTGACCTACTCTTTAGAAAGATTTTCAGTGAAATGGTTCTTCAGTTATTCTTTCTGTTTCTTCATTTTCTAATCTATAAATGGATGTGGACTGAGGTAATGTGATCTCCATGACCTCTTACAAAGCTGAAGTTCTGTATTTTTATTATTCTAGAAAGGTTTCCTGTGTCACCTCTGGTTAATAGAACTGTTCTGAGAAGCTATATTGGCCACTGAGAAGTTGATGAAAATCCCTAGATAATCAATAATATTACATTAAAAGATTTATTAGCTATAATACATAGGACTTTCTTGTCTTTAGAAAGTTTGAATGTTAATAAAAATACATTAAACTGAATTGTAACAAATGCTACTCTTTCTTTCATGTAAAAAGAACATCAAGATCTTATATGAACTTTTGTTTATTCTCATGTGGGAAGAATCATTGTGCAATTGGCATTTTGATGTATCAGTTAATGGAAATTTTCAGGAAAAAAATAATGCAAACTGGAATTCTCTATCCCGTGTTAGAAGGATTCTGGGTTCAATATCATAAAAGTTTAATTCTGCTCCCATCCCACTATCTGGTATGTAGGTATAGATTAGGTCAGTAAAAACTCATCAGAGGAATTAACAAGTTCATTTAGTGGAAAAAAGCACTATTTGAAGTTCTTCTGCTCCAGTTCTTTTCTTCTCTTTCATTTTCTATCTCCTTCTTTTCCTCCTGTTCTCTCTCACTTCCTTCTCCTCCTCCCCCTGCCATGTCACCATCTGGTCGAGCCCATCTCCCATGTTGTAGGAGCTACCCACAGTGGCCTCGGGAAGCAGTGGAGTGAAAATCAACAGCAGAGGCGGACATGGAAGGCAGCAGGGCCCCAGAATCATATTTTCACCATTGACAGTGGAACATAACATGTGCTGATGTACATAATGTATATCTCTGGCTTAGACCTTCAGTAAAAGGAAATTCTGCATGAAGGGTTTTCTGCAAACAATATTCCTTTAACAGTGAGTTAAATCATCAAGCAAACGTGGCTTATAAATATTTCCATCCCATTGTTTTTGCAAGAATGTAAGCCACACCTAAAAGCACATTCCTTATTTTGCAGGGAAATATATGGTGATGCACACTGGATCCCACTATGCCAAGACCTATCCTTGAATGTAATTTTAACCTTGTTTTCCCCTTGTGATATGGCATGATTGCGCAGTGCATCCTCCCGTCTGCTGAAACAGAGAAGGGCTTGCATTTTAGGCTCAGATGACTAATATTCGTGAGGAACAAGTCCAAATACAAACTAAATGCACATTTTTGCATTTGTCCAAACCCAGCCATGAATTATCTCAGGCTATCAATAGAAGAAGAGGAAAGTTGCTATCTGTAAATCCTATTTGTTTTCCCAAATTGCACCCTTGGCAATGGGTGTGACAGAAAAATGTTCAGTATTCCTAGTAGCCTAACCTGCCAAGAGAGATAAAGCCACTTTGATGTCCTGGGACCAGAGACTACACAGATTTTTACCCCAAATGGGCCTCAAGCTCTTCTTAGGGAGAAGTGGGCTAAGCTACCCCGCCCACTTACCAGACTCTGAATCCAGGGGAAGATGGCTGGCCCTGCTGGCTCCAGCCTGTGGTGGATCTGAAGTACATACAGGTAACTGCTCTTTTAAGGACAGTGGCCTGTAACGAAGATAGTGATAATGACAATGAAAACCATGATAGGAAAAGTCAGCGCAGCAGTAGTTAATATTATCAGCGCTCCCATTCATTACAGGATCTCTATGTCCCAGCATTGTGCCTGCTGACTTGCATACATTCTTATCCTTCTATTTATTCTTACCGTATCCTTGCAATGACGAAAGTGGAGCTCAGGGTGGTGACAATGTGCCCAAGGTCACAGAGCTAGTAGCAGGACTGAGACTCACACCCCGCTTGCCTCCTCCCTTTACCTTTTCTGTGTGATCTACACACCCCTTGCATATACGGCTGCCTTTCTCAGGAGAGGCCCAGCATGGTCCTCGTTCCAGGCCAGCTGCTCCTAAAATGCCATTCACAATCGCAACAGTGGCCCTGCCACCTGCCACATACCTCTTCTGGAGGCCAGATGGCAGCAATGACCCAGAGAAGTCCTGCCAGTGTTGCCAAATGAACTGCCTTCGCCAAGGGCCTGGGCTCCAGCACAGTTTGGGATGCTCCCGCCCTCACTGGAGTTTCTGTGACTGCCTCCTTGGATCACGGGCAACCGGTCCCCAGGAGCAACGTCAGAGCCACCTCCTTGTTGCATCTCCATTATGCTCCTTCATGGCCAAGAATTTATCCTCTCAGCCTAATTTTCTGAGCATATACTTTGAACCGGTACTAGGCTAGACACTACATTAAATATGGCCATGAATCCTCCCCAAAATATTGGGGGAAAAAAACAGTCTTGGTATTTGTTTTTGTTTTGTTTTGTTTTAGCCAACGAAGACAATTAGATTAAAGGCATTGAATTTGCCCGAGGTACAAAGTGCTGGTACACCAGTGGTTTTCAACTAGATTTTCACTCCCTTTCTTCTGAAGGGAATTTGGCAATGTTTGGAGACACTTCCCGCTGTCACATCTGCGGAGTCAGTGGCGGGGGACCAGGCTGCTACTGATACCTAGTGGTGGGAGCCAAGCGTGCCATTGAAGATGCTACAATATGCAGGATATCCTGCCCAAAGTATCCATAGTGCTGAAGGTGAGAAACCTGGGATTAAACAGAAAGGCTTTTGACTGGATTCTGCTGTGTGGCCGCTCTGGCTGATGACTTAGATGCTCCTAGATGGACTCAGCTTTGACTCAGAGCCTCTGGCTACTTTGCTAGAAAAGTGTCTACTCTCTGGTCACATGCAGCAGCCTGGGAGCCAGGGTCCTCCGAGCTCAGCCATCTGGCACTCCAGAATGTCCGTGGCTTAAAGCCTTGATGCAGCTACAACCGATGAACCCCCTAGACAGGCTACATGCCCAAAATGTGTAGCGACGGTGAGTCAGGAAGCACCCGTGGCCCAGGAATCTCAGCGTTCTGAGTACCCTTCAGCTGCAGGGAGCCCTCTGTTGAGAGCAGCTCTGCCCTGAGGAATGGTCATAAAGCTGGCTCTCTTACAGTGGTTCTTGGCCCAAGGAAAAGAGGAAAAGGGGGCTACCCATTTCTTTTCCAGAATATAGTCCAATTTCAGTGAGGCAGAGAAGGGCTCAGGATTTCGGGCAGCTGTTCTGTCTGGGAAGGAAGATGGAAAGTTTGACTGTGTTTATGCACCATCAGGTGCCCTGACAATTTAAGACAGAGAGGTAGTATTCATGATTATTCTACATAAGTGGATGTTTGTTGGGGCAAAACATAAACTGATAGTGTAAAGACCTGAGCTTGAAGCCTTCGGTGTGACTTAATTCCCTAAAAAGATAGGCTATTGAGCACTTACTACATGCATGCCAGGTACTGAGTAAGGCCTCAGCTATGTAGATGCCAGTCCCGTCTGAGGGAATCACAGAGAAAGAGACATGAAAATGAGATAGGACGATAAGCAAAGTGAGCGCCAGAGCAGAGGCTCTGGGGAGGGCAGGCAAGGTCAAGTCTGAGAGTCTGGGTTCGCACTGAAGGCAGTGCCCTGCCACTGAAGGGCTCCAGGTCAGAACTCATTGTCAGAAATCAGGAAAGAGCTCAGGGCAACCAGTGAGGACATGACTGCGAAGGTGTGGCCAAAGGTGGATGGCATCTACTAGAACTGTGGTGGAGGATGCAGGGAGAGGGGGAGGATCTGAAGAGTACTTGGGGGAAGGGCAGGCCTGGAGCTGGTGATGGAGCTGTGACAAGTGAGGGAGATGAAGCTGAAGGATTTTGTTGGACCTTTTCCGGGCACCTGGGTGGGTGCCACTTACCATGACTGGGCTTCTTTCTTTCCTCATCTGAAAAGTGGGAACAAAACTTTGCCTTTTCTACAAAGCTGTTTTGATGACCAAATGGTAAAATAAATAAGAAAGGGTTGTGTAGATCCTAATGCATTATACATATCTGGATATACCGTGAATGTTCATGATTATTATTATAACATGTTCATTTCTATGGCTTTGTTATCAATCTCTTTGTGCTATAAAACATTGACCCAGCTCTACGGTAATATCATTTGGGTGCCTTACAGCTTTTTGATTTCATGGTTTCAGAAAGAATTTACAGAACATACTCGTATAAAATGACAAGGGAAAAGGTGTGGCTCCTTGTTCTCTCGCATGAACTTGGCTCTTAACTCTTGAAATTGACTCTGATTGCCACGAGAAAACCCAAACCAGCCCAGCTTGGTTGCTGACATGATTGGGGAATTGGGAGTAGACAATGGAAACTCTTTCTTCTGTATTGTTTTACCAAGTTGCCAAAGAATGCCTAGGTCTCACCAGTCTCTGCCTGGTAATTATCCAAATGGCTCTGGGTCCTCAAAACCACAGGAAAGATCCTACTGGCTTGCTGCTCCTCCATGTCCCAGCTGTGACCTTTTTTTTATTTTTAATCCCTCTGCAGCCTCAGAGAATAGAATATGATTGGATGAGCGTAGCCAATGTTGCAAGGAAAATATTTTGGGACCAGTAGACTTGGGCTGAGCCCCAGCTTTGCCACTTAATCAACTATGTCGCCTTGAGGAATTCACCTTGAGAAGTATCAGTTTCCTTGAGCATAATTTGGGGGACATAGAAAATTGATCCATTTCAGGGTTGTGAGAGGCAGAGGAGATAATGAATACAGTTTATAAATTGCAAGATGCTGAGAAAAAATCAAATGAATGGATGGATTGGCTGAGTAATATTAGTATAGTTCTATTAGGAGAAAGGCTAAAATATATATATATATAATACTATATATAATATATATATTCTTCCTTTGGGACAGGGGATAATATTTATTGGAAAAAATATATTAAACTGGAAAATTAGTGACCCAAATTTATGCATCAGTACAAATTTTAAAGCCATATTCCTCCTTGTGGAAATGGCAATAATATAGCCTACCTGTGTCTTAGAATGCCCCAGGACTGCAGGTCCCTCCAAAGGTTCTGTACTCACACATGCATTTCGGGAGGCTGCTTTCTGCTTAAGTCCTGGCTTGTTCGTGATGATCTATCCAGGCAGCAGTGGTTTGGGGCTGAAGCCCAGATCTCTGACTTCTCGCTCAGTACTCTTTTTACTCAACCACATGCCCTCTCAGGAGTCTTTCTACTTTCTGCCAAACATCACAACGCCCCTTGAGTGGGCCAGTGAGGATCAGAGTCCCAGGCTGCTGGTGGTGGTGAAGGCTGTAGGTCTGATGGGAACGGCGCTTCACGTTTATTGCCTTCGCTGCTCAGGCCAGGCAACATTACAGATTCAATTCACATAATTGGAATTTTTTTTCCCTTAAAACTATGACCTTGGTGTTTAAGGTCATCACTGTATACTATTCACAGTTACTTGGCTTTATTTTTTAAAGTCAAGGAAACTAGCTCTATTCCTGTATGGCAGAGCAAAGGAGCTAGTGAGTGTTAAAACAAGAACTGTGGATCATTCCATCTGAGGGCGAAAGCCCTTCCTCGGACAGCAGGGGACCTCCTGACCCTGGGCACCCTGACTCTGCTTTCTTCTTGGTGGATAAAAGTGATTTCAGGAGACAGGGGAGAATATAGTGGCATTCTCTGTTTCTCAAAACATCTTGAACAATTTTTTCAAACATTTTGAGTTTGTTAAAATCCAGACTGCACAGTGCCAAACAGTTTTGCTTAATTTCTAACCCCCTGAGTATTTAAAGGGAAATTTAATCGGTATTTTTCTGAATCGTTTCATTTAACTCATCAGTGTGCTGTTTCATAAGAGCCGTTTGATGCCAAGGAAGTCCTTCCGTGCCAATTTAGACATTTTACTCTGGAAGGCTCTGAAGGACTGAGAGCAGGAAGGAGAGCCGGGATGTGCGGGTTCTAGAAGCTCACATGTGAAGGTCCAGAAAGGGCTGCAGAAAGGGCTGGCTCAAGATCATTCAAGCAACCAGCAGTACCTGTCCCAGGCACTGCTCTCCTTCTGTTCAGAGCGACTTCATTTCTGTGATGGAGGGATGTGCACTCCCACTCAGCAGAGATTAGCCTGCTGGTATGCAGGAGATGGTCTCAGATTATGATACCCAGCGATGGCCATTTCCAAGATGCTCGGTAGTCACTGGCATGACTATGCGCCTTTTCGGCTGTGAGAAAACTTTTGCTCCCTCTGGGTCCAGGCCCAAGGCCCTCAGGAGAGAAAAGCATCCCAAAGATAAGAGTTTATTGAACTGTTTTTCTCCTTCCGGACCTACTCATCTCCATCGATTCATCTGAAGCCCTCAGAGCCAGTTTCTGTTTCTGTGCATTAAGGGTTCAATAGTTTAACATGTGCACGCATGCACACACACATTGCAATGCTTTGAACAGGAGTGTTTAGAACTAGATTTTGGGAATTGACTGATGCTCAGTGATAGGAGACACATCAAGCAAACAATGGTGTGGCCACATAAACACAGGGACTGCGAATGCAAAGGCTCGCTTAGTATCTCTCCTGCCCCAGGCCCAGTGCCCAGTGGTTTATACATCTTCAGCCATTTCAACAGCATTAAGCTGATTTTTTAGTGATATCTGTATTTCATAAGGTTACATAACTTGTCCAAGATCACCCAGACAGTCAGTGGCCAAGCTGGGCATGAGCAAAGACCCACTGCCTTCAAAGTGAATGCTCTTGCCATTTGCCCGTCTGTTTCCTGCAGACAGTATCTGGTAATTGGTCATGTGTTTATAAAAGTGGTATAGCCACGTGAATGACGTTCAGTTCTGATTGAAGGGAGATTAATTAGACACAGTTTTTAGCTGTAGAATTTCCACTATTATTTGCTATTTACATATTATATATATTACAACTGTATATAGAATTTCCACTATGATAAACAGGTAATCCTGAAATTCCAGAATGCCAGATAATTTAGTGTCTCACATCACATTGAATAAATGAAGGGGCATAATTAGGGTTAAATTCTAGTGAATTTGGGAGGCTGTGCTCCCTTGCATGAGTGTGAGTGCTCATGGAAGATACTCATGAATACTTCCTCAACCCCAGCAGAAGCTGAGTGCCTTAATAAAGCTGATGGCTTCATGTCAATGGCTTTATGTCAAAGCATACCCAGAGAGCTGCTGGTAAAGCATGGTTTCTGGGCGTGTCTGTGAATGCGTGTGTGGCAGGGATAAGCATTTGCATCAGTAAACTGAGGCAAGGCAAAAAGATGGCTTTCCACAGGGCCCAACTTGTTAAGGCCTTGAGTAGAATACGAGGCAGAGGAAGAACCCATTTGCTTTCTCTATTTGAGCTCAGACATCCACCTTCTCCTCCCCTCAGACATCTGGGCTCCTGGTTCCAGGGCTTTCAGACTCAGACTGGGACCTGCACTATCTACTCCCCTGGCGTCCAGGCCCTAGGACCCTGGACTGAATTACACCACTGGTTTTCCTTGTTCTCTGGCTTATGGACAGCAGACTATGGGACTTCTAGGCCTCCATAGCCCTGTGAGCCAATGCCTGTGATGAAGTTCCTCTTTTATCTATCTATCTATATATCTGTCTATCTATCTAATTGGTTCTATTTCTTTGGAGAATCCTGACTAATAACACTACTTTATTTTTCCTCTTACTCATTCATTCAAATATTTACTCACTTGCTTGTTCATTAATTAAATCACTCATAAACTCATTAATTCACTCATTTAAAATGATCCACACCAGCTTCCCAATATAAATAACACTGAACTATGCTAGGCTCAAGGTACTACTCATAATAATGTGAGGTATGGTGACTATTTTGAGAGGACTTGTTTACTCATAAATTTGGCATTAAATGCCAGTGTTGTCCCAGGCTGTGTTGGCCAGGCCCTAAGGATATAGCCAAGAACAAGGCAGACACAGACACCATCTTCACAAGGAGAATCCAAATGGAGAGGCACGTTCTTGCCCCACAAAGTGCCAACAGTAGCAGCAATGAAGACACGAAGGCTGTGGCATGGATGGGTGTCTGTGATGGCAAGTGCTGCAAATGGAAACAAAACTGGGCTTTGAAGGGCCTCAGTTCTAGAACTCAGGGCATGAGCTGTGTCCATTTCTCCAATAACGGTAACCAGGAATTCTGGGAAGAGGCTCCTTGGTGTCTCAGGAGGAAGGTGATTTTAGGCCCCCTCACACCAGAAAGGGAAAGCAGATTTTGAAGTTGAGTGGCTGAATTTCAGCAATGTCATCTGAACCTGGTGACCTTATCCTTTGTGCCTCAGTATCCCACCTTTTCAATGGAAATAAAAGTAACACCCACCTGTAGAACTGCTATAAGGATCATAGAACTTGAGAAACCCAAGTATCTGCACAGTAAAACTTCAGTTAAGTATAAAATGTGGTTTAGGTGTCTACTGGTCTTCCATAACCTGTGGAATACTATACTCTAGGATTTTATTATAATCCAGTTAGAAGTCATTAGCAATGCCTTTTCTCACAGAAACAACATAAAAATGATAGGCCTCAGTGATAACCCATAAAAACTGATAAAACTCAAATAACCACAGAAGAGAGAATAGCTCCAGAATCAGGAACAGGGCCAGCCCCCAGCCACTCATCAGGGCAGAACCATGGGAGGAGCTGGGGCGCAGGAAGTGGGGCCATGGACTGTCAGTGTGTGACAGGGGCACCCATGAATCACAGCAGCCCAGTTGTGGGCACGGGAGCCCTTCAGCCAGAAGTACACCCAAGTCATTGAGCCCCAGACTTCCTATTGCTTTGGTCTGTGATGACAAAGTTCAGGAGTAGCATCTGTTGTTCATCAGGAATTCAGGAGACTGAAAATTTGTTCTCTTCCTGTGAGACTCGGTATCTGAAAAGCATCACCTCTCTGGACAGATTCGCAAATCTAGCCCAGAGCAGTTTTTCACATGAACACTTCCGTACTTCCGCCTCAGTCCTGTGAGCACCAAAAAGGCAGGGACCTTGAATGCTTTGTCCACCACTGCAGCTTTGATGACCAGCACATGTCTGACAGATCATAGGCCATCAACGTACACTCATCAAATGAATCAATATTCAATGCATTCCTCATTCACCTGCCATCAGCCTTGTGATTATCAGGAGATTTCATCAGCCAAGCTATAGAGGAAGAAAGTTGCCATGTTTGGGGTACATTAGGGATGTGGTTGCCTGGAATGCCCTCCTCTTTACCTACTGGATGCCTACTAATCCATTAGGAACCACACTCAGGCATCTCCTCCAGAAAACCTTCTACTCTGCCGTCCACCTCAAACAGAGGCCAAGATGGATACTCCGACATTAGTAATCACTAGCCTATGATTGTCTCCCTATTATTATCATTTATCACTCCTCCATTGTTTTATCATTTTTTGCCTATCTTCTGAACTGGGAAGCCCTTTAGATTTATTTCTCTTATAACAATTAACCCCATGATTGACACAAAGTAAGTGCTTAACTGGTACAGGCAAAAAAAATCTGTTCCCAGGGCCCTAAAAATGTCCATGTCCTCATCCCTGGAACCAGTATATAGTTTATACAACGTAAAGGAATTAAGATTGCTAGTCAGCTGAACTTAAAATTTCAGGGTTATTCTGGAGTATCTTGGAGGGTCCAATGTGGTCACAAGGGTCTTAAAAGTGGAGGAGGGGACATAAGAGAGGTTGCAGTGATGCAATGTGAGAAGGACTTGACCCTCCACTGCTGGCTCTGAAGATGTGGGAAAGGGACCACGGGCTCAGGGATGCAGGCCGCCTGTAGACACCAGAACGGGCAAGGGAGTGGATTCTCCTCTGGGCCCTCCAGAAGGGCACACAGCATGGGTGACATCTGAAGTTTAGCCCAGTGAGGCCCCTGTCAGACTTCTGACCCACGGCATTTAAGATAACTTTGTGTAATTTTAAGGCACTCATTTGTGGTAATTTGTTAGAGAAGCAAAAAGAAATAATGGTAACAATACAAGTGGCATCTCTGAAGCTGCCGTTTAGGATGTGACTAATGGCCCCATGCAATGGTGTCCCAGAGAGCGATCGTCAGGTTCCTACCTGCCCAGGTGAGCATGAAGTTCGGTCTCTCACTTACTTGTCTAGGAACTCACAAGTGAAGACCCATGTCTGAAGGATGGATCCTGTTTGTTTCACTCTTTGTTAAGGTCAGAATTTAAGGGCATGCCTTTTTGCATGAAACAATCTACCTGCCATCAGAAAGTGTGTCAGTGCCACCAGGAAACCCATAGGTCTGTGCACATGCTCATTCATGAGTGACTCCAATAAAGAAATGTTCTATAGAACAAAGAATCCAAGGCAGAACCACTGTGTCTGCAAGGAAGAGTCTAGGCTAACATTCTGCTCCTGCTACTGCCACACATGCCCAGTCCACTGTGGTTCTTTTAGAGAAATTAACCTTTCCTTTCGGGGGTCACACTTAGCCAAAGTCTAGAACTCCCAAGCAAGCATGCCCTCCCTCCCTCAAGCAGGTGCTGTCAGGTCCCTGTGCTAAAGCACTATCATCAACACGGGTCCCACTGGAAGCCCTGCGGCCTGAGCTTCTGGGTGCTGGTAAAGCTTCTGCAGGTCTCTGTCCCCACAGTAGAAGTTGTCCCAAGGAAGAGTCATCCCACAACTGTAGAGTTCAATCAATCAGACCACATAACCAAACCCTGCTCTGGCCTGCTTCGGAGGATCCAACCACACACAGCCATTTCTCCAGGGCACCAGCAGACACCCAGCAGCTGTTCCAAGACAGGTTCCAATATCCCAGACTGAAGGACCCAGGTCCAGCATTCAGTGTTCCACCTTACTCCTCCTACATCAGTGTGGGAGCCAGTCTGACATAATAAGTCAGAATAACTTTATTTTCCAAGGAGATCATTGGCTTTTCTTCATCGGCCCTAAACTGTCTCCCTAACTTTGATTCAGAAAGTGGAAGTTAGGGTCTCCAGACCTTCCTTTCAGGAAGGTCCTGTGCTCAACACACAGTGCCCTTCCAGCCTGTGTGCTAAGGCACCCTGGGGGAAGCGGCTTTCACGAGGTGTCCCGGCCTCCACCCCCACACACACTTCACCTCACATGAGTCTCGTACAGGTTTACCTAACATGACTTAAAACCATTTCATATGAAGATGCATTTTCAATATGTGTAAATAAGTGGACTTTTAAAATAGTGGATTATCTTTTTATATTAAAACAAAAAGCCCTCCTCATCAAAAAGCCTCCCGCGTACTTGCTTGACTGACTGGTGAATGTGTAGATGGAAAGAGGAAACCCCTACGGATTTTTAGGATAATTAGAAGAAGACAGAGCCAATGTAAGGGGGACTCATGGACAAAGGTGGACGGGGTTGCGAAGGGTGGGTTTTGAGGAGTTTGTTTCCATCTGTCCTGATAAGCAGAATGTCAGGAATTAAGGAACTTGGGATGAATTTGGCACCCAGGAAAGAGAACAGTTGATTGGGGTGGAGATTCCGAGAACGGTGACAGAACTGATTCCAGAGCAGTGCTGGAAGCGCATTGTCCTAGAAGGGTTAATAACCTGCCAAAGGGCTCACTTCTTTGGCACTCTCCCCTCCCCCAAGTTGGAAGGTATAAATCATTGACTATCAGGATAATGAGAAGCAGATTTGCCTCTGCTAATTTCTGGGATGTGGAGGTCTTTAGAAAAAGTCTCATAAGACATTGCTGAGTGTTATGAGTCCCACCGCCTTGATAGAAGGCACACGTGGGGTGCAGACCAGCAAGTCTGGACTCCCATGTGGTGGGTGCTTCATAGGTAATACCAGCAACCTGATCATGTGTCTAGTAGATGAGGACCCTCCTTCCTTTATTTTGGATTCCAGAGCCAGGGATGAGGAAAATATGGTCGCCCCTTCTGTGCCCAGAGTCTCTTTACATCATCTGTCTCCTTGTGCTCTGAATAGAGTCAGGAGAGGCTGGGCAGAACCAAAGGCTCCCTAAGTCAAAATGGCAGGGAGTGTGTAGAAACAAACCGTAAATACAGAAGTGTACTTCATGAGAAAGTAAGTTAGTATAAACCAGAAGGAAAGAGCCAAGCTTTCCTTGAACAGAGACCTGTCTGTAAGTCCTGAAGCAGGAAGGCTTCACTGAGCAAGACAGGGAGCAGCAGCAGAAGCAAGGTGTCAGGACTAGGAGTCTCTTACTGATCCTCAGAGGTTCCTTTGGAGAGATGGCATCGGCCTGTCTCCCTGGTGGAGACCCTCTGCATGGGCTGGACTCCCCCATGCTGGCCTGTCCTTTGGATGCAGAGCTGGGCAAGAGCAGTGTGGGGAGAGCTTCTATTGCACAAGCTTGCAGCACCCAGTGATCATGATGAATATAGGGACCTACTACATTCCTTAAGGACTTCTGACATGTGAGCCATTACATTTCAGTGTGATCTTTCCATGCAGTGGCAAAGCTTGCATGAAAAATGGATGCTGTCTAATGGTGATCTTACACCATACAAGGGAGTGGACTATAGAGTATTACAGAATATCAGGATTGGAAGGGAACTTAGTGTCTTCCAAGTCTTTCATTCTACCTGTAGAGAAACAGAGACTCAGAGGGCAGATCACCTAGACTACCTCTTTCATTGAAAATGGTGGAGTATGTTGGACTTTCTAAACAGTATTTGCCAGTGTCTGTATGTAGCATTCACCTCAACATATATCTTTGAAATATATTTTATCCCTCAGAAATGTATTTTTTTTTGTTGTAATGCAACACGTAAACAAGAGGCCAAGGAAAGGAAAAGAAGCTAAGATATTTTTCAAGCATAAGATATTACTATAAATACTTTAAGAAATTATAAGCCGAGCCCTGGCTGGTGTGGCTCAGTGGATTGAGCACCGGGCCGCGAAGCAGAGGGTCGCTGGTTCGATTCCCAGTCAGGGCACATGCCTGGGTTGCAGACCAGGTTCCCCAGTGTGGGGAGCATAAGAAGCAACCACACATTGATGTTTCTCCCCCTCTCTTTCTCTCTCCCTTCCCCTCTGTCTGAAAATAAATAAGTAAATAAATAATAAAAAAAAAGAAATTATAAGCCGAAAAAAGAGAAACAAAATAATTTAAATAAATTTAAATTACATTACTATAATAAAAGAAACTGCATTATGAAAAATTTAAAAGCATATATAAATATTATCAGTTTGATATATTGTTACTTTTCTTTGAGTAGAAAAACTTACAGTACCTACATTAATCATATTGGATATTAGTGCTACCCTCTGTGAATTTTGCCTGCCAGAGAACATTTTGGAAGTAATGATGTTAATATTATGAGGGTAATTTGCAATTGGTTAATTATTCAGTAGCTTAAGTCCACAAACATATGGATATTACTGTAGCCTGGTATGCACGTGTGTGAGTGTGTGTGTGTTGGTGAGGGACTGAGTGAAGGGCAGGGTGAGGTTAGCCGGGATCAGAATATCAAGACCCAGAGTGTTGGTGAATACAATATCATGAGGAAACCTCGGTGACTCCAACTGTCCTCTGTGAGTGCTACCCAATGTAAGTGATGACCAAGGCACCTCAAGTTCTCATGATGAGAGGGAGTGATGTGTTATGCTAGGTCCTCCCACCTTTGAGCCACCTTGCTTTGCTCTGCCAGGGGCAATCTGAAATGATCCTGGCACCTTGGGGGGGAAGCCTCAATCCTCATCCTTAAAATCTACCCCTTTCCTCTTGTGTGCAGCCAAGTCTTTGACCCCACCTCTGCTGGCCTGACCCTCACACAGAGGAAAATAATAGGGTGAGGAAACAAGTTATTAGCTTCTAACACAGGCTTCATGTGTTGCTGAGACTGTGCCTGGGTGGGGTTAAGGGAGCGCTATTAACGTTAGTGGGAGGACAAGACATGGAAATTACAGTTTCACATGGGCTGGGAAGGTGAAGGACGATAGAGCACTCATACACACTCTTATTGGGGCCCTTACAACCTCCCCAAAACTTATTCC
This sequence comes from Carollia perspicillata, assembly GCA_004027735.1. Classification (NCBI taxonomy): domain Eukaryota; kingdom Metazoa; phylum Chordata; class Mammalia; order Chiroptera; family Phyllostomidae; genus Carollia; species Carollia perspicillata. The sequence continues at coordinate 41,032 of PVKM010000547.1, forward strand.
AATGGAAACAGGGAAAAGATGGAGATTGATGTATTTTTAAAACTTCTTTAGAGTTGCTTCCCCCAAACAAAGTCAGAGAGTAAGGGTAATTTCATGTTCAGTTCCCTCCCATTAACTATTAATCATTTATTGATGATTAATCATTAATTCTTAAATTATGTGGTTGCAGAACACTGATGGAGACCTTCATTGTACCAGCCCTACGTGACTGCCACTCATGTGGTTTACATTCAGCACAGCTCCCGGGGCAGCTGCCAGTTTTTAATCTAACACAATATGATATAAGTTGATATATATTATTAAATTTTACTCTATTTTGTAAATATATATATATATTTTTTGCATCATCATTCTATATTTCACAAAGGCATTCATTGTCAGATACTCTGCTAGTTGAACAACTGTGAGAACCACTAGACTAATTGAATCTTGGTCAAATAGTTCACTCTCCAGATGCCTCCTCATGTTCTGGCTCATCCTAGCCAAAGACATGGGTGAAATGGGCCATGTTTGCTGCCTGCACAACACTTTCCCTCACCCAACCACAGTGGCTGACAGCAGCTTCCTTTCCACATGTGCATGTCCCATGTCCTTTTTACAGTAGTCTAAAAGGTAAGAAGAGATTCTGCTTTAAACTGTCTTCAAGTATGGCCAATATAGATTGAGTTTTTTGGTGGTTGATTGATTCATGATGTTGGAATGCCTGTGTGCTGATTTGGAACCTAAAGCTGTTGGAGAAAGTAGGACCTTGGAACCAGAATGGACTTCCAGAGATACCCTGACTTGGAAGATTACTGAAGGGCTCAACAGCCAGAAACTTCCATAGCCCCTTAGGACAGAAATAGCAGGGCATACAGCTGCTGCTTTGGCTCACCTGTGAGTCAGCTCCACCCTGACTGTTATCCCAGTTCTCCTGGCAATTCCACTAGCCTCTGGACAAATTTTTTATTGAATCCTTCATTCTTATGTGTACCTTGCCCTGATATTGACTGTGACCATCAGATTTCTGCAGCAGAATCCCCAGGGCAATGTCAGAGGCTTTTTACACTCTTTAGAACTGTCCTAGTAATTGTTTTTCCTCTTCATGAGAACAGGTGAGGTTATGAGGATTACTCTTAAGTTAGACATCAACTGCATGTAACAGTGATTAATATGTTCACATCCCTCTTTGAGGCCCCCTAAATAGATTGGGGACACATGTGTCCCTTTGCAACTCTCAGAGAGTAAAACTATACAGCGAAAGGGTTCACCATTGAAATATCCCAGGGAGAGGTTACAATTCAACTGTAGCTCTCAGGATAGTGATAAAACAGAGGTTCGTTGTTGACAGGATTGTGGCCTCTACATTCTCCATAGGAATCCGGCTATAGGCCATGAGCACAGCCCTGACTTAGCCCCCAGGCACCAAGTGACAATTGCCATCTTGATGACCCAGGGCTACTTGGATTACTCCAAGCTGAGGCTGAAAGTAATAGAGGCAACATCTGTAAATTGTTAGGATATTACATTTCAAATGAAGTTAAGGACACACAGAGTTGATCAGCCAGTCTGTTCCTTGGTGTTTTGAAGTTTTCTCTCCTTGCTATTAATTAAGGTATGAAGTAGCCAAAAGGGTGGAAGCAGCTATAATTTTGACAAATAAAACAGGCAGTAGTTTACCAACCCGATGGAGCAAATGCCTCAATTTTCCCAGCGAGTTTTTTAAATTCTCGAAAATAGTCGAGGTAAAATTTTTTTAAATTAATGTAAATTTGTAAAAATAAAGATCTTTGTTTTCCTATTTTTTTTTCTGCAAAATTTGTAAAAGCTGGCCCTGGAATGAAAGAAAACTTGGACTCCTCAGAAAGTAGGCTGCCTAACTCATGGAAATCTTGTGTGTGGAAAACACTGGCTTGAACAGAATATCCTGAAAACCCACTGGGGCAGGAAGGAAGTGTGAGTTGTGAGGGTCACCGAGGCCCTTCATCCTGGGGCCTGGAGAGGGTCTCAGTCATCACCAGTTGGATTCTTTCTTCTCTAATATCTGCTCAGACAGTTTTTTGGGTTTTTTTACCACTGTTCTAGAAATGTTAGGTCATACTGCCCTAAACTCTGCCTCCCCATTACCTTGCTGCTTGCTTCTCCTCATCTACCCCCCCTGAGGTCTCTTCTATTTAACAGTCTTTTAGGGACCTTCAGACACCACCTTCTCCCTCCTCCACTCCAAGACTCTGGCCTTCTCTGGGCCAGGCACACCCAGTCTTCACACCCATTCCATGTAAGATCTCCCTTCATTCTCCTGGCCTCCCTTCTTTAGACCAGTTTAGTTGCTTTGCTGGAGATATGTGTCCTTCCAATGCAAACACCATGATATTCCAGGTAAGATGAACATGTCTCTTATTCTGAACACTAGATATTCAGCAAGTAGTAAGTCTAAACACGAATGTTTCAAAAGTCCAAAAGAGTAGGATTTCACTGATCATTAGACAACTTTAGAATTTTTTCAAGACCTAAAGATATAATACCAAATAAGTAAAAGTGATATATTGCAAGTGTATGTGTACAGATGTAGACATATGTGTGCACTCAGGGTGGTCCACTTGATGGAGGGTCCTTATAAACCGCATTAGGTTCAGAAGCTTCCAGAATGCCTTGAGTTCAATTTATGAGGTAGGCTTTCTTTGGGGGTCTAGCACACATAAATAACTATTGATTAGCTTCCTAGAGACAGGTATTTAGTAGAACTCTGAACAAGGGCATTAGAGAAATGCCCCCAATGGGGTCATATTTGTTGACCTGGGACTACATAAAAATAGGAGTATTGAATGCTTAATGTCACATTTTATTGCTTGGTTCAGCTAATTTGTCTTGTGGGAAGCAAATGTTTTTGAAAGCATTCCAGAGCCTTTGTAGTGTTAAAGCTCATTACCTTGGATTTCATATGAGCCAAAAAATATACAACCAACTAAGTGCCCTGAGCCTCAGCAAAACTTCATGACTAGACAGAAGTAGAGCCGTGGGTGTGGTGTCATGGAAAAATAAGGCAAACTTAGCCTATGCCTTCTTGATAAAATACAATATAATGAATTTGCAGGATTCCTTTGTTATTATTTTCTTTAAAATGCTAAAGATGATTTAAGAGACAGATTAAAGAACAGATAGGATATATCTTCTTTAAGGAAATTGTATGACTTTTCTCAATCCAGCTGTATGAACTTGGAAAAAGACTGGATGTTTTACCCAGACACAGTGCTTGTATAGAACATTTCTCACTTCTCTGCAACAGAGCCCATCCTGTGACAGGTTCTTTCACACACAAAATTCAATTTAACTCATGAGGAATTGTTTATCACCATTTACAGATAAGGAAACTAAGGCTCCAATGTCACTTTTATGATTTTTTTAGTTATTCACAAGAGCTAGAAGAATGTTATTGCTCCATCTGGCTCTCAGGATACCCCCACTCCAATCCTAATTTACCTTGTTAGACCTTGTTTCCCACTCCCATCTTTAAGGCCCTCTAAAACCAGCTTAATGGTCAGATAACAGTCATCAAACAATCTGCGTGTTCAAACTTTGCTGCCTCTGGAAGACTCTATCCTATCTACTCTGTCTGTTGACAGTACTCAACTTTCAATCACCTAGACGGTTGTTCTGCAGGAAGCACTCTGGGCCCGGCCTGACAGGACAATGCCCATGGTGCCCTCCTGACTCCTTGTCCATGGATGCTGAGGGGATAGTAAAACATTTTACCACCAATGGGGAGAGAAAATTTAATATGTGGCACAAAAAAATAAAGTGTTCTTTTTATTCTCAAAATGCACTAACCTATGTATCACAGGAATCTTTACCAAGTGATATAAATTTTATGGTACAAAGTATACATACAATTATAGATGTAATTTTTGAATCATATTGATATTAAGACATTGCTGACATGAGCAGTCTTCTGATGCAGGTGTTACTAGCTAAATAACGAGCCTACTTGCAGCTTTATTTTGACAGGGAGATGCAATTCCACTTTTAACTTTCTTTAATACATAGTCCTTAAATGACTCAGCTCAGTAAGTCAAGAATTTCTCTTAACATCAGTTTTATCATTCGGCACTAAATCCTTTATCATATTCAGCCAAATTATGTAATTAAATTATATTCCTTTAGTCTATATATGTCTGTCTGAGATATTAACATAATGTATATGTCTATTATGGACTAAGTCATGAAAATCATTTCTTACAATGTTATATTTATGAACTTGATTTTATTATATTACATTCACCTTTACTCCACAGAGACTTACAAACTTTCTTTGGTCGAGTTTCAGGACACACAGAAATTTGATATATTATTTTACTTTTTGTCATCAAATCATGGTCACATTTTCACATATTAAATAATTTAATACCCATTTCTCTTGGAGTAATACATTTTTTTCAAATATGTTATTTTTTATTTCTACATACTTGCTTCTCTTATATAGTTACCTTGTTAGTTTCTCTAAATAATAACTAAAAGGTTCATATGCTGTAAACCTAAGAATGTATTGAAATTAGGATCCAATTTATTAAATTGTCATTTTCAAATTGTACAGTTTTTCTAATTTATGAATTTTTGCTTGAGTAACTAGTCCAAGTTTGGTTCATTTCAAAGGCTTTTGCACCTCTAGCACTCTGCTCTAACTTTGAGATCCAAACATACCCTCAGTAGTCATGATTTCAATTCTACCTGTCTCAGTCTCTTCTCTCTGATGCTTATTTTATGGTTAATAAGATTTAGAGACTTGTACATTGTATTTCACCTTCATCCAGAAAAATAACACAATTAATAACAGACTAAGACATCTAGAAGTATTTTTCAAACTGTGGATGAGCTTCTGGCTCTTCTCTCTCACCAGCCACATCCATACAGACTAACCCTTTGGTCTGTAGTTTCTTCATCGATGCATAGAGAGTCATACCTTGTCATATGTTTGTTTGAAAGACTATCTGAAATGCAGTTGTAGGCAAAAGCCTGGCACACATTGGCCTTGTCACAGGTTACACTATAATCATTATTATCTGTGATGCACAGTTGTTTCTGTGTGGCCGGCATCTTTGCTTCCTTATGTTCACAGTAGAATCCCTGTGTTTGAGGACATGCTCCTCCTGTACTCAAACCATGGGTCTCTGCAGGCTTCCAATACCATGGCTGCCATCTTCAAGACACAGCATGAGCATGTGACAACATGAGCGAATCGAGATAGCAATAGTGTCCCATCCCTCTGGCAACACTGCTTGATCTGGGAATGGGAATATGACCAAAGCCAAGAAATCGTTTTTCCCCATGATTCTCTTAAGTAAAGCAAATAGACAAAAAAAAAAATTCTTCCTGATAAAAGAGCATCAAATACATGAATACTGAAGACCTAGGGGTGACCTTGTCCCTATGCTGTTGAGACACTGGCAAGACTAAAGCTGACACCAGAGAGAAGCAGTAGAGACAGCATCCTGGAAAGGTTGAGTCCTCACCCCCTGCCACTCCGTTCCCATTACTGCAACTCTTCCAATTAATGTCATGAGCCTTTATCTATTCCTACAAACGTCTGAATCCAGTTTTTGTCATTTGAACCCAAGAGCTTTGCTGATGAGTACCTCCATTTGTGGAAAGAAAAGGAGCACTATTATTAAAAAGCAGCTGAATAGACCTGCTTCTGGTCACTGTGGTGGTGTTGGGGAGTTTTGGGTGTGGAAATCTCTACAGCAGGAAGCAAAGCTACAGAGCCTATGCTTTCAAAAGCAAAACAGTGCAGGTGAAAAGGAAGGAGCAAAGATAGACCTGAGGGGCAGATTCTTGAAAGAGAAAAACACCCCTATGTGCTTCCATCCCAGCATTCTGAAGAAGGCTGTACAAAATGAACTGGTTGGGGCTTGAAGATAGTGCCTGGCAGAAAGCACATAGTGGAAAGGTAGCTGCTGGGCAGGGGCTTTGTAAGCAGGACATCACGCTGCAACTGTCCTTAACCTCAAGTGTCGCTTGTCTGAAGTTGATCTCTGAGGGGACTCTCGATTAACATCAGTCAATGTTATTTTCCTCTCAGTTATTTGGTTTTCTGCAAGGCATTTAAATTTTCTAGGACCGTCATTCATATCTGCTCAACACCAGGGACCAATCTCGCTAGCATTTTGCTGTATAGAGTTGGCCTTGTTTGTTGTCAGGGAGGGTTGTGCATCCAGGCATTTCTCCATCATTTTGGCTGTAGGTAGGCCAGATTTCCTAGTCTGGAATCATTGGGAGTGAAGCTACCCAGAAAAGGTCTGGCATGACTCTTTAGACTTGGCTTGTCTGGTTTGGGTTGACTACAGGAGAGCCTGACATTTCTTACATTCTCATGCTGAATGTTCTTCTTATAATAATTGGCCCATCAAGCGTTTGGGGATATGGAGCAGGGCACTATTCCTTGAATTCCCATGAGCTGAAATAGTCTTTGTGCACTAAGTCATTCATAGCTTGGGGTGAAATGCTTTGGGTTTTTTACATTGTTGTTGACTTGGTGTTTTGTTTTGTTTTGTTCTGTTTTGTTTTCATGCTACTATCCATCTCCAAGGAACTGGGAGCTTTCTACTCTCTGATATAGGGTTTTGTATAGACCACAGAACCATTGGATATTACAGTAAGGTGAGACCAAAGACACTGTATTCCACACAATTTCATTTTACTGCTCTTGGACAGCAAGGGGCAGTAAGCCCCTTGCTCTATGTCCCACACATAGTTAGTGACAGAGCTGGGTTGGTGACCTAAGAGTCCTAATGACAGCTTCTCTCCCCCGACCATGCACCACATTGCCTAAGAACACAATGTCTGTACTTGATGGAGCTTTGCTCTGCACTGAAACCCATTTTTTGACTGGGTTAAGGTCCTGGTCATGGAGTGACTTCTAGAGAGTCGGTTTACTGGGACGACAATGTGTGAGACCAAAGTCCTAATGGTGGTTAAGACTGCGGGTGCACTGACTAATGGGGGCACCATGAAGGGAAGCCCATGGCAGCATGCCCTATACTGCTGTCATTCTAGACCATTGGAGGGATGGAAGACCCAGAGCTTCTTTCAATGTTGAGTTTCTCATCTCAGTCTAGCCTTGGATCACTGAACACATTTACATTGAACACTTTCTATACACCAATATACTTCTGTACTTCTATGTACCTTTTTTAGCAAGGGCTGGAAAAAAAGACCTCTGTCCTCAGGAAGCTCATAGTCTAGTGGCAAAAGAGTAAGGGTCAGGTGAAATGGAAATGCTCTGTGCTGTGAAAACAGAGGCCAAGTGTATATCTTAGCTGTGGGGTTTATAGATTTTCACGCTCATCTTTGCTAGAGAAACCAAAAAAACAGACCATCCATTTTTACAAGTACTGATAATGGCTGACAGCCATTTTATTAGATTTTTACCAAATTAAATGACTGGGAAGCAGGAAATCTGGGTAACAGGCTTTCTCTGGGTGCCAGTGCCCCTCCTCCACCCCCACAGCACCTGGAGCTCATCTTGTGTGAAGTTCTGTTCACACTGAGCTGCACCTGCCAGTTCACCTAGCTGCCTCCTCTCCTCAACCCTTAGTCAGGAGGACATGGGTTTGTACTTATTCTTTTTATCTCCTGGATCAAACACAGTCCGCACAGGGAAAAAAAGACTCAGAATATCTGCTCAATGAACAGATACAGTTGCCTTTGTGTCCGGGGGTTAAGTCCTATGATGTCTAAATTTTGTCTGAAGTTCTGTGCCAATATTCAATGGTTTAGTGATATAACAGAAGTTAGCATGGAGAGGTGCAAGTGTGCATGTGTGTGTGCCTGTGTGTGTGGGTCAGTGAGGGGTGCTCAAGTACTTGGCAGATGCCTATCGAAGTGCAGGTTGCAAAGGTTTCAAGTTTAAGGCTAGAGTGGTACTTCTAGATCACACACAAGTAAGTACTTTGGAACAGAACCATACATGAAACAGTGATCGTGGAAGTCTTGAACACTCAGAGAATGACAGAAAGGCACTGCAGCCTAGAAAAAAAATCATGTTATCATCACGCAGATCCTTTGTTCAACCCTCAATATTTACATTGTGAGAAAGGAAAATAGGTGATAACTGGACATTCCTTGAGGAAAAATACCTGGGTTTGAGTCTTGGTTTTGGCATGTATATGGGGGCGGGGGGAATTCCATTTTCTTTCATGCAAAATAGGGTGATAATACCTCTTTCATAGAATGGTGGGGAGGAATCAGCAAGGGAATATCAGTAAACCAAAGTGCATGTCTCACAGTGAGAACTCAAAAATATTGTTATTATTATTGTTAGTCTTTTCATTGTGGACATTTCCTCCAAAGAATAGTGCTTAAAACAAGACATGCTCTTGGGAACAGGACCCAACCATGGTGAGTTTGCCTGGTCTTCTCTCTAGATCTGGACACTGGGGGGCAGCAGTGAGTCCTAAAGTCTGCAGCATAAACCCACCCAGCTATGGACAGGGAGCTGGTGTCCATCCACACAAACACACAAGCAAGGCCAGCTCACTCTATGCCCCTGCCTTGCTGGGCATTTGCTGGTGACTTGTGTGTTCTTGACGAGAGAGGACTCATTGCCAACATGCTGTTAAACCCTTCACCCTTCGGAAAGCCACACTCTAGCCTCATTGGCCTCTCAAGTATCAGCCTGGCTATGTGCTTCTCTTATTCTGTGCCTTCTAAATATGTGCTCCATTATGGAGCACCCTTCTCCTGATATCTCTGACTTGAAATCTTCGGCAAACCCTGATAAATGGCATTATTTACAAAATGTTGTGTGCATATGCGTTATGCACACGTGTGTTTCTGTGTATGATGCATGTGTGTAAAACTTTCTGATCTGCCTGGGAAGGTTCCAGAGGCTTTCTTGGGGCAGGTCAGTGGCTGATTCTGAAAACTTCCATGTGTTTCTGGTCTGTGGGGTAGGACCTAGGCCCTTGTTAATGGCCCCCATCTCTAGACTCAGCATCAGTCATGGTGCCCTCTGGAGAAGCAAACTGGGTGGAAAGTTAAATCACTTCCACATAGGCAGAAGCACCATTGCACCAAACACTAATATGAATAAAATAAATGCATAAAGATTTGAAGCATATTATCCAGTTTAGACCAAACTGTAGCTATTACCAGGCATATAGGCCAGAGGTTTTGAAAGTTGTTATTCTTGAAAAACATGATTGATTTTAGACTTTTTTCTTTAACTTCAATGTCATGAACCAGACATCCATAATTATATTATTTGTCTTATACAAATGAAAAAGAATAAATTAAAACTGGACATGTTGCAACAGGACTGTTGACATTATATACAAAGCCTGCTTATTGTCATAAGATACTCTTAACCTTCAAGCCAAAATCTTTCAAAACTATTAGTGTTAAATCTAGCAGCTGTTGTCAAAGTTCTCCTGTTCTCTGTTTTATGCATTGTGCTTTATTTGAAATGTTTGTTATATTTGTGTATATAACTTGCTGTGAGCTGTTCCTTGAAAGCTCCAAGGATTAAACATGAAGGTTGAGCCAGTTCAAAAGGAACAAAGTTAAGAAAATTAAAGAAAACTTGCGAAAATGAATGTTTAAACCATTAAAATATTTAGCAAGGTTTGCCTGGAGCTGTTTCCTTTATATAAAACATGATGCATTTCTTTTCTCCTTCATTCTTTCTCCTTTAAAACAAATGAGGTTCAGGAAAACATATCCCTGCCCTGAAGTTTTTGTTCTTTAAAGCATTAGAAATTTAATATCTAAATATTTTATGCTAATAGATATGCTTGATTGAGACAGAAATATCTCAGGCATCCCATGTATTTGGGCCAGTGGTTTTTGAACATCTTTGCTAGGTGAAAGGGATGCAGAACCCAAGGGATCATCCTCTTTGAATTTGGAGCAGAAATTAAATATACGGCACCAGATGACATGTTCTCATATATCTTCAAAATGCAAAAGAAAGGATGAACTTTGCAAAATTCAATGTAAATTTACCAGGCATTCAGTTTGTTTATTCAGTACCTAAAAAAAGAGTGCTTAATTGATATTCCATCCAGCTTTCTCTACCTTCCTATGTCATTGGAAGTTTCCTCCCTATCTACCCTGTTCTGAAATGCCAGCTCATGACTGGCATGGGTGGATGGTCCAGGTATCCATCCATCCATCCATCCATTTGGGGAAAGTGTGGTGTGATGAAAGAGCATGAGCTCCAAGTCCAGCCATCCTGTGTCCAAATCACATCACCTAACTGTGTGACTTGCTAACTTACTTAATCTCTCTGAGCCTTGGTTTTCTCTTCTGTAAAATATGAGTGATATAATAATTCCCACTTCATTGAGGCATTGCCAGAATTATAGAAGAAAATTTACTTTAAGGGCTTTTTTTACTCTGGCCAAAATGGAAGCATAGGTAGATATGCTTCACTTCCTCGCACAATCAAAAGAAAGATAACAACCAATGTAGAAGCAAAAAAGCTTCCTGTATGGAAGTCCAACAGTCAAGGAGTTAAAGAAGAAATATTTGAGTCTGGTAAGAGGCAGAGATGGGCAGCCAGGGTGAAGATGACACGTGGCAAGGTGGCAGCTGGTGGACCAATCAGTTCCACATTCATGTGCAGATAAACTGGGAGGAACAACTGGGGAGTGAGACAGACCACACAACCCAGGGTTCCAGTGCCAGGAAGGAAAGCCTCAAAACCTCCAGCTGTAAAAACCTGTGGGGGTTGTAGCAGTGGGAGAAACTGCCAGTCTCACAGGAGAGTCTACTGGAGGAGCCTACTGGGTCATAGAATGTACACAAGCTCACCCACCCAGGAATCAGCACCAGGGCAGCACCTCAAAGGATACAATTCATTTGTGGATAGTGGAGGAAGTGACTGAAAGTGGGGCAAGAACCCAGCAAGCAGCATTGTTCCTCTTGGACCCTTCCTCCACATTTGCCTACACAACACAGAGAAATAGGCTGCCCCCCACTCCAGTGAATACCTAAGGGTCCACCCCTTACAATGTAACAGGTGCACAGAGACAAAGAAATGTAGCCCATATGAAATAACAGATCAAAATGCCAGAAAAAAGAACTAAGCACTGAGGAGATAGCCACCATACCAGATGCAGAGTTCAAAACACTGGTAATCAGGGTGATCAGAGAAATGATTGAGTATGGCTGCAAAACAAAGGAAGAAGTGAAGGCTATACAAAGTGAAATGAAGAAAAATATACAGGAAACCGATAGTGAAGGGAAGGAAACCAGGATTCAGATCACCAATTAGGAACAAAAAGAAGAAATAAGCATTCAGCTGAAACAGATTGAAGAAACAAGAATTTTAAAAAATGAGGAGAGGCTTAGGAACCTCTAGGACAACTTTAAACATTCCAACATTTGAATCATAGGGGTACCAGAAGGAGAAGAGGAAGAGCAAGAAATTTAAAACTTGTTGAAAAAAATAATAAAAGAAAATTCCCCCAATCTGGTGAAGGAAATAGACATACAAGTCCAGGAAGATCAGAGAGTCCCAAACAAGTTGGACACAAAGACGGCCACACTAAGACACATCATAATTAAATTACCCAAGATTAAAAATAAGGAGAGAATCTTAAAAGCACCAAGTGAAAAGGAGAGTTACCTACAAAGGAGTTACCATAAGACTATCAGCTGATTTCTCAAAAACAACTTTGCAGGCAAGAAGGGTCTGGAAAGAAATATTCAAAGTCAGGAAAGGCAAGGACCTACATCCAAGATTACTCTATCCAGCAAAGCTATCATTTAGAATGAAAGGGCAGATAAAGTATTTCCAAGATAAGGTAAAGTTAAAGGAGTTCATCATCACTAATCCCTTATTATATGAAATGTTAAAGGGACTTATCTAGGAAAAAGAAGATCAAAAATACAAACTATAAAATGAAACAAACTCACAATTATTAACAACTGAACCAAAAAAAAGGAAAAAAAACAAACTAAGCAAACATCTACAACAGGAACAGAATCACAGAAATGGAGATCATATGAAAGCTTAACAGTGGGGCAATGGGTGAGAATCAGGGAAAATGTACGTGGTATAAGGAGCATAAGTGGTAGGTACAAAATAGACAGGGGGAGGTTAAGAAGAGTATGGGAAATGGAGAAGCCAAATAACTTATATGTACGACCCATGGACATGAACTAAGTGTGTGGGGGGAATACTGGAGGGAATGGGGGTATCAGACAGAGGGAGATAAAGGGGAGAAAAAAGGTGGGACAGCTATAAAAGCATAATAAATAAAATATAATTTATAAAAAGAGCTTTTTAGGTGCCTGGCACAAGAAATGTTATGAGAAAATATTAACAAAAATGGAGTAGGTGCTTACTGAAGCTGGTTACCTCCTCAGTCTCCTCAGGTTTATAAAGCCATAACTAAAATAGGAATCTTGTGAGTTAAGCTTTTGTAGTCTCGCCAACCAGCTTTGTCTGGGGCAGAGCACTGCAAACTTTCTTGAATCACAGTGACCTTAGTGACTAAGTAATTTCTTCCCAGTATATCCCTAGACTAAAAGTGAGGTCTGTCCATCAAGAATCCAGCCACATACTATGAAAAATAGAGACATTTATTGAAGACACAAGAAACATCTATGTAGGACAATGACACATCAGTCCCCTTCAAAGTAGGCACCTCCCAAGGTGCCTCACAAAGTTCTCCCAACATCTTTTCCACTGTTCAAAACACTCTGCAAAATCCTTTCTTGGAATCTCCATCAGCTGCCCCATCATATTTTCCTGAATCTCATAGATGGTCTGGAGTCTTTTCCCTTTCTAAGGTGATTTTAGTTTTGGTAAAAGCCAGAAGTCACAGGGTACTAAATCTTGTCTGTAGCAGGGCTGAGTCACCTGGGTGACTTGATGCTTTACCAAAAAACTCTGCACAAGACATGATGCATGAATGGGCACGTTGTTGTGATGAAGCTACCAACCACCAGTTGCCCATAGCTGTGGCCTTCTGAATCATCCAAATAGTTTCTGTGAGGAATGTTCAAGCTTAACACAAAATTTGATGCAGGTTCATTACTCTACTTGCTCTGTCATTTTGAATGTGATCATCATACAGTACACATGCTCACTCAATGGCATCTACTGCCCCTCCAAAGTAGTACAGTGAAGTTGTCATTGTTCAAAGATGTGCATTGCAGTCCACTCTCCTTGACTGCCAGGTTACATCAATGTTGTGCAAACCATTCTTGTTATATTAATAATGGCTGGACTTTTTCTGGACATGCCTCATATATACTGCTCATAACTTAAGAGAAAGAAAAATATGTTTATCCCATTCTTTAAAAAACACAATTACTCACTGGCAGTAAATCTGTGCTTGTGGAGCCCTGTACATCTTCCCAAAACTTGGGATCCTATTGGATGCCTCTGCGTTCCTTTCCTGTTCCATGTTGATTTCCATGCAATGCTCACTTTTTATTCACAGCCACCAAACACCTAGCTTTGCAAAAAGATGGCATCTTTGAAAGGAATATCATACCATGCCCTACCTTAGGACAGTTCTCATGATGTGTGACAGATGTCCAGTATCACCTAAAATTGATTTAATTAAATCAGTTCTTTAATTAAAAACCTGTAGAGCCTGTGGCACCCTGTGCTTTTGCTACAGCCTCCTGGAGCACCTCTGCACACAGTTTGGTAACTGTGGGGCTAGAATATCCTTGGAGGAATGTTGCCTTACTTCTGCTAAGAAATGGCATTGCTTCTAGCCCCAAATGTGGATTGCACAAGGAAGAGAGAAAAAGGTACCTGTGAAGACACTGAAATATTGTAGTAAAGGCCAGAGTTTCAGTATATTTGTGTCCTCCCAGCCATTGAAGATACAGGTGCCAGCCTCAACGCTGTGTATCATGGGTCCTCTGACCAAAGTGCTCAAAACAGAAGTCAAATGGAGCCTAAAGAAATACAACTCCCTACCAACAGTCCTAAGTGTCTGATTGTGTCCCTGCCTCTGTCCTCCTACAGAATGACCAATCATTCTACCTCATCTTCAGAATGTTCATATCGCTTATTGCTCTTAGTATGTAGAGTTAGAGAGTGCCATCTGCAGTCATCGACCAAATAGCTGCCTGCTTGGGGCTTGGCATGGTGTTAGCAGTCTGTGTCTGAGTTGCCCGTTTCTAGACTCCACTGGGCACATAACTGAGATCATATTTTCTCCCTGGGCACTCCAGCTTGCCTGTCAGAGGCCCACCCCGCAGGCTGGGATAGGACTCTGTGTCTTCACACAATGTCATTTCAATTAGCAACTTTCAGAGGTGCCACAGAGGCATGCCCTGGGCTGTAGTCTGTTTATTCTCACACAATGGAACATACATTTTTGTGCTTTGACTTGGAAACTTCCAGATGCCTAGAACTCTGTTACGTTCTTTGGGTGTGAAAAGGAAAGTCTCTGACATTCTCTCTTGCCCTTATAGGAAAAAAAATAAGTTTGTGTTTAGCTGCTTTTGGGCTAAAGTCTTACCTTCTTTAACAAGTACAAAATCTCTGTGCTTTATTTTGAGGCTTTCAGCACTTTAAGGCATGAAGCTGGTCTGTGGGTAGGATGAGAGGGAGAGGAGTTGGGGAGTAAAGTTTCTGGGGAAGCTAGTTTCTTCTCCACTTGTGACCTTGGAAATGAAACAGTGGTAACCAGAAGACACAACATCAGGAGCTGCATTCATCCCTACCTGCTGACTTGGGCGTACTTAGACTTGTCCAGAAAAAATAAGCTCCTGGCTTCTCAAGGCCTTGACTTGGCCCCTGACTTACCAAGCAGACAGGTCCAAAATTCCTTTTCCTGCTGGTGAATAGCTGAAAAACCCTCCCCTGGCACAAATGTGCCAGAATAAATTTTTCCCAGCATCGAAGTCAAAAGTGGCTGTTTTATACTAATTTAAAGAATTCATCTGAAATTTTGGAAATAAGAGAAACTATTCCATTTGGAAAAAAATTAGACATCCTACCAAGAATCTCGTTGAGATATTATCTTTCCCTTCTTTTGTTGTTGCTGTTATTTTTGTTGTTGTTTAAGGTAAAATCTGAAAAAAGGACACGAACTCTCTGTATATACGGCATCCTAGCTCCCAGGTCTGCCTTGACTCCAATTTAGATTCCTGAACTTCCAGAGCCTCCGGGTCCAAGGATAACATGATCCATCCCTTATCTTACTCTGTGCCCCGTTCTGTCCCCACACCCCCCTCCGCTCACACACTGCAGGTGAGAACATGCAGGTGGAATGCCCCCCCTCTTGTGTGAGGGGAGTTGCAGTCTTCCAATGGTTCCAGAGAGGAAGGCCTAACAGACAGGGTGGAGGAGAGGTAAGAAGAGTCCGTTGGATGCAAAAAGCAGGAGCCATAGTGGAAGAGGGACCGTGTTCATGTTTTCCAGAACTTTCAACCCTGAATCAAGCTGTAAGTCCAAGTGAAGGGACAAAAGGTCATTCTACCATTTTCATGCCAGCAACCTCACGCTGGTTCCAGAGGCACGACAGGAATACCCCTCACATTATCTTTCTTAGTACATTTTTGTGAGATTTCTACAGAAGTCCTCTCTTGTCCATGGTCCCCAGTAGATGTCTGAAACTATGGATAGTACCAGACTCTACATATACTATGTGTTCCCTACACATACATATCTCTGATAAAATTTAATTTATAAATTAGTCACAGTAGGAGATTCATAACAATGATTACTAGTAAAATAGAACAATGGTAACAATATACTGTAATAAATGTTACAGGAATGTGGCCTCTCACCTTCTCTCAGCATATCTTATTACATTTTGCCACCTTTTCCCTTAAAGAAAATACTTCTTGGCTTCTCTTTGGCATCTCTGAATTACCAGCAGCACTACTCTTCTGCTTTGGGCCGTTCTTAATTAAAATAAGACTTCCTTGGACACAAAAACTTTGATACTATGACAGTCGATCTGACAACCCAGATGACAACTAAGTGACTAACAGGCAGGTAGCTTAACATCAGGGATGCATCGGACAAAGGGATAATTCACGTCCAGGCGGGATGGCCAGGAAGGCTTAAGATTTCATTGTGCTACTCGGAACAGTGCATCAGTTAAAACTTATAAATTGCTCATTTGTGGAACTGTTTTATTTAATAGTTTTGTACTGCAGTGAACTGTGGGTAACAAACTGAGGAAAGCGAAACTGTAGATAAGGGGTTGGGGCTACTATAGTGAGTGAAAATTCTTCCTAGATTTTGGTGGTAGGATGAGCGAATCAATTTTAGTTTTTGAAGTTGATCTGGGGGTTAAAGGTATGGGGATGGCACATCAAACTTATGGTTGGGAGACAATGAGAATTAAATGAGATTCAGGGACTGTTAACCAGATGCCATTTAAAAACTGAACTTCATATGATTCTTCAGTAAGAGTTCATCTGTTTTAAAGTACATAATGGGATCTATTCCAAGCAATTTGATTCATATACTATAAGAGTCCAAAAATTACTGGGGATGGCACCCGAAGCTAACAAATGGGAGAAAGTCAGATTTTGTGACCTACCTGAAGGATTCAGCCTGCTATTAAGCCCTGTACTTATTCATCCACTGGGTATGTGTGTTAATATTTTCCCATCTATATCATCTTGTTATTATGCTTACAGGAAGGTAGAATGTAATATACTTTTTAACAGATGAAAATTATTGTGAAAGGAACCCTGGCTGGTGTGGCTCAGTGGATTGAGTGCTGACCTGCAAACCAAAGGGTCGCCAGTTTGATTCCCACTGAGGGCACATGCCTGGGTTGCGGGTCAGGTTCCCTGTTGGAGTGTACCCAAGAGGCAACCACACATAGATGTTTCTCTCCCTCTCTTTCTCCCTTGCTTCCCCTCTCTCTAAAATAAATAAATAGGTTCTTTTGGATTGGTGTTTCAGGGTTCTTAGGATATAATCCTAGCAGTGAAATTGCTGGGTCAAAGGCAGTTCCATTTTTAGTTTTCTTAGAAAATTCCATACTGTTTTCCACAGTGGTTGTACCAGTCTGCAATCCCACCAGCAGTGAATTAGTGCCCCCTCTTCTCCATAACCTCTCCAACACTTGTTGTTTGTTGCTTTGTTTATGATGGCCATTCTTACCGGTGTATAGTCATATCTCATTGTGGTTTTAATTTGCATTTCTCTGATGGCTAGCAATATTGAGCATTTTTTCATGTGTCTCTGAATCCTCTGTATGTCCTCTTTGGAGAAATGCCTGTCCAAGTCCTTTGCCCATTTTTAATTGGGTTGCTTATCTTCTTAGAGTGGAGTCGTGTAAGTTCTTTGTATATTTTGGAGATTTGTTCATAGCAGCACAATTTACAACAGCCAAGCGTTGGAAGCAACCTAGATGCCCTTCAGTAAATGAATGGATCAAAAAACTATGGTACATATACACAATGGAATTCTATGCAGCAGAAAGAAAGAAGGATCTTCTTCCCTTTTCAACAGCATGGATGGAACTGGAAAGCATTGTGCTGAGTGAAATAAGACAGGTGGTAAAAGACAAATACCATATCACCTTTAACAGGAACCTAAGCAACAAAACAAACAAGCAAGCAAAATATAACCAAAGACATTGAAATAGAAAACAGGCTGACAGTAACCAGAGGGGAGAGGGGAGGGAATTTTGGGGGGAAAAGGGAAGGGATTACAGGAACAAATATAAAGGACATATGTACACAAACTAAGGGGGGTGGAAATGGGAGGGAGGTGGGGAGCACTGTGGGGGTGGGGGTGGACTGGGATGGGAGTAAAAGACAGAAAACTGTACGTGAGCAACAATTAAAATAAAATAAAAAAAAGAAAAAAGAAATAAATAAAATCTTTTAAAAAATAATTGTGAAATAATTAAGACAGACTAAGTGAATTCTGGTCACACCAATGATCAGTTCATTATCTAGACCACTCATTCATATATATATATTCATTCAACTTTTTGGTAAAGACTATGTTTCAGAGCCTTTGCTAGGTTTTGAGGATGCAAGCAGTGGTATGCTAGAAAATGTTAAACAAAAAACCCTTAGAGTTTGAGGGCTGATTTGAAGCGCATGCCAATGTCTGTGGTGTAAGTAATCTTGGCATGGCTGATTTCTTACTAGCAATGTGACGTTACTGAACTCAGGGGTAGAAAAAACAAGTGGTATAGCTGGCTCTAGCACACCACTAGGTAACTGTCTTAGTCTATTCAGGCTGCTATAAAGAATTACTATAGATTGGGTGACTTACAAACAACAGAAGCATATTTCATATAGTTCTGGAGGCTGGGAAGTCCAAGATCAAGGTGCTGGTAGATTCAGTGTCTGGTAAGGGCTAGTTCATAGATGGCCATCTTTTTATTACCTCTCCGCACAGTGGAAAAAGTAAGGGGAGGGCTCTTAGTTCTCTTATGTGGGGACTAAACCGATTCATGAGGACTCTACCCTCATGATCTAATCATCTCCCAAAGGCCTCACTTCCAAATGCCATCACAATGGGCACTGGGCATTAGGATTTAACATATGGTTTGGGGGGATGAGGCAACTAATAGTCAGTCAATAACAACAAGGTGTAGAAGACAGTTTCAGTGTTTGATTTACTAGTACCAGGTAAGAAACGGAATTGTAAATAAATGTGCATAATAAAATTTTATGAGTGATGGGACAAAGAGATATAACGAGAGTACTAATTTCCCCAGAACAATGATCAAGTAGAGTTCGCAGAGAAGGTGTTGTCTGAACTGAACCTTAAAGAATGAGTATTATTTCCCTAGGCAGTCATGTGAAGTAAGAGCTTCACTGGCTGGGAAAAAGGCATGGCCAAGGACATGCAAGTGTCCATGATCGTGGTGTGTGCCAGGAGCTGTAAGACCTTGTTCACACATGTGTGTTAAGATGTTAAGTAGATTTGTCTCAGATTAAGAGAGTCTCAGGAGAGAAGAAGTAAGACCACCATGGAAATTTTAAATTGTGTTAAGAAACCTGGACTTGCTTTATCTTGAGGAAACTGAAAGCAGGGGTTTCAGAACTTTTTTTCAGCTTTATTGGAGTATAATTGACAAATAGGAATTTATGTTTAAGGTGGACAACTTGATGTTTTGATAAATGTATATATTGTGAAATGCTCACCATAAATAGCTAATTAATATATCCATAGCTTCACATAGTTACCATTTCTGTTCTCTCTCTCTCTCTCTCTCTCTCTCTCTGCAGTGAGGACACCCAAGATCTACCCTTTTAGCAAATGTCAAGTACACAGCACAGTATTGTTAACTTCATGTTGTATATTAGATCTTCAGAACTTACTCATCTTACAAAACTGACACTAGACTTTTTTAAATTATGTGTAGCACTTTGCCTGCAAAGTGGTGAATCGATTGATTCCAAGGTAACCAAACTTATGGTTATAGGACAATCAGAAGGATGCCGTTCCTACCGCTGAGAACACAAAGGACTAGGTATGCAGAGGGGAGAAGGGTTTGGCCATCAGAATGTAGAATCACCCAAGCAGACCAACATAACGGAGACTCGAAGCCATCCCTCTGGGTCCACCTCATTAACCCCTCCTCTCACTCACGGGACTGCCTTCCACCTCCACTAGCCCCTTCTGGGGTGACTGGCCACTAGACGACCCTTGCTGGCCTCAGATCACCCCAGGCTGGGACCGCGAAGGCAGCCCCCACCCGCCACAGTGCCTATCTGTGTTACTCAGTGCTGCGGAGATGGTTTGCTCCCCGCTTTGAAAGGCCACGCAGAGCCAGGGCCACACTCCAGAGCACATGTGGTTGCTATTTCACTCCTGCTTTATCATTTTTCATTCTGACATTAAAGCTCCTCCGCAGCAGGGTGAGAGCGCTGTACATTGTAAGGCGTAATGCGAACCGAGGGCTCCTGCTCCGTGCCAGAGGAAACGTGATTCAGAAACAATTTGAGGGCAACTGCAAGGTGATGTGGCCCAGAGAACCAGAAGCTATTGAAACTTTAAACATCATTTCTGGACAGTATAATATGTTCTGCAGGGCAGCTTGAAAAAACAGGAAAACCCTCCCTGGCCAGTCCTTGGAGAATTCCAAGTCTTTAAATATCATCTGGATCAAATGCTTCTTAAAGAGCCCATGCAAGACCACAGAGTTGAGCTGGACGCACCCTCACCCCATGCCTGCCTGGGAAACCCGGGAGGAGGCAGACTGGCCTAGGGTCTCGCACACCCTGTACAGCCAGGGCGCTCTGCTCTGACGGTCCCTCTCCATGGCAGGCTTGCCCTGCCCATGGCCAGCTCCACCCAGGCCAGTCTGTTCTTTCCAATCTGGAGCCACTGAAAGGTGAATTTTCAAGGGGACAATTCTTTAAGACCTTTCAAAAAGAGAAAAGCAGCTGCCTATTTATCCTTGCACAGTCAATTCGGTTTTGTGACGTTTGCATGTCTTTCTCCCACTAGGTGGTGTGTTTCTTGAAGGTGCCTAAGCTTGGTGTCTGGAACAGAGCTGGTGCTCAGTACATTTTGGAGGAAGAAGGGGAAGGAGAGGGCGGATACCAGGAGAGGAGGGAGGGAGAGTAAGAGAAGCAGGGGGGAAAGGCATTTTTCAGTTTTGAGTTTTTCATAAAGGAAAAGAAGAGTAATTAGACATTCTGCAAATTGAGGTGGTCAGAGATGAAGAATATAAAGGTCATTTTTATTTATTGAATGACTTCTTTTATTTAACATCTCAAATTTTGTTCATCAGTTTATCACAGAGAAATTGTTTAATCTATACACCATTAACAATGAATAGCAAAGTAGGTCAATGTTACTGGTAAATTCAGGTTTCAAATATCAATGACTCTAACCGAATGCAATCGCCGTTCTTCGGTGGGATCCAGAACACCTCCTCCTCATGTTTTCTGCTTTGCAAGCATAGCATCAAACTTGTCTGCGACACATGACCCATTGTGCACATGACCCAATGGGCACATGACCCATTGTGATACATGGAATGAATTTTGTAAAAAGTACGCCATTCTGTTTTTTAACTAAACTTTTAACAATTTAAAACAGTTTTAGATTTACTGAAAGTTTGAAAGCTAGTACCATCAGTTTGCACACACCCTTACCCATTTTCCTCCATTATTAATAGTTTATACTAGTATAGTGCACTGGCCACAATTAATGGACAATGTTGTCCTAGGAAGGAGCCTAAAGAAAGTTGCCCCATTTTATGTGCCCACAGCAGCCTGGCCTTCCCCTTTAGTGAGACCCATCGCCCCTAAAAACTGTTTGAACAGCTTCATTGAAAGGCGATCGACATAAATGACCTGGTCAGAAATAGTATAATGTGATGTCTTTGACAAACATGTATACTCACAAAACTATCACCGTAATCAAGGCACTGAACCAAGGTACTGTCATATCCCTCACCCACAACAATGTGTCTGTCCGCCTTCGTCATCTGCCTCTCCTGGCCTTCCTCATTCCTGCTGCCCAAATCATGCAGTGTGCACCTTTTTGGGTCTGTCTTTTCACATTTAGAATGACTGTTTTGGCAGTGGTTCTAAACCAGGGACCATTTGCTCTCCACACCCCCCAAATTAATTTGGTAAAGTCTGGGGACATTTGTGATTGTCACAGTTGGAGACAGAGCAGTACTGACATCTAATGGGTAGGAGTTGGGGATAAATATATAGAGAGAGACGTATATATGTTAAGTGCATCCGTCATCTGTTTTGTGTAAGTAGTACTTCTTTGCATAGATACAACACAACCTGTCTATGCATTTACCTGTTGGTGGGCATTTGGGTTGTTTCCAGCATTTGGCCACGACAAATGAGGTTTCTGTGAATACTTGTGTGCAAGTCTTTATGGACATATCGTTTCACTCTCATTCAGTACATACATAAGAGTAGAATAGTCTAATTATGTAGTAGCTGCATATTTAACTAAGAAACTATCAGACTCTTGAAAAATAATCATCCTGTTTTATAATCACACTAGCATTGCAGGAGATTTCAAGTTCCTCCTTTCCAACGCTTGATATGATCAGTCTTTTTCAACTTAGCCATCCCAACAGGTACCTAAATGCGGTTGTAATGTGTGTTTCCCTAACGACTATTGGTAGCTGAGCGACTTTTCATGGGCTTACTTACCATTCATACATCTTCTTTGGTAAGATGTCTGTTCAACTGTTTCACCCAAATATTTTATTAAATTGTCTGTTTTCTTATTATTGAATTTTGAGAGGCCTTTATGTATCTTGGATATAAGCCTTTTATCAGATATGTGATTTGACAATATTTTCTACCAGTCTATAGAGTTTTAAAATTCTTTTAACAGTGTCTCAAAGATAGGAACATTTAATTTTGGTGAAGCTCAACTTATATATTTTTCTTTTAGGAATTATTATTTTGGTGTAATAGTAAGTATTTAATTAACTTACGAATATAAAGACTTTCTTATATCTTAGTCTAAAAGTTTTATAGTTTAGTTTTTAATTTAAGGTATAAAATTCATTTTTAGTTCATTTTTTGTTGTACATGGTAGGATTTATTGATCGAAGCTTAGTTTTATGTTGTTGTTGTTGTTTGTTTGTTTCTTTTGCCTATGGTCCAATTTCTTGAAAAAAAATCTTTCTCCACTGTATTGCTTTTGTACCTTTGTGGAAAAATAAGTTAATCACATATGTATGGCTCTACTTCTGGACCTTCTTTTCTATTCTATTAATCAATTCATATGTCTTTACATCAATATTATACTGTCTTAATAACTTTAATTTTACAGTAAGTTTTAAAGTCAAGATAGTATTAGTACTACTTTAAAAAAATTTTAAGCTGTTTTGGCTCTTTGGGTTCTTTGCATTTCTATTGAACTTTAGGATCATCTCCATTTCTAGAACACACACAAAAAAATCTGCCAAATTTTAATCGGGGTTGTATTATCACATTGAATCTATAAATCCATTTGTGGGAAATTACCATTTCAACAGTATTCAATTTTCCAACTACAATCTCAATATACCTCTGAATTTTGGGGGTCTTTTAAATTTTTTCTCAGCAATATTTTTGGGTTTCAGCATACAGACCTTGCAAATCTTCAGTCAGATTTATCCCCAAGTACTTCATATTTGATAATATTATATACTTACAACTCACTTTCTGATTGTTCATTGTTTGTGCATAAAAATACAATACATTTTTGTATGCTAACTTGTATTCTGCAACTTTATTATCACACTCATTCCAGTAGCTTTTTAAGTATATTTCATCAAATGCTCTACATAGATAGTTATAATCGCTATGAATAAAGACAGCTTTGCCTCTTTTCTGATCTGGATGCCTTTGTTGATTTTCCTGCCCTGATTTCACTGGGTAGACTTTTTAGCACAATGTTAGGTGCCTGTTATGAACATCCTTGAGGGCTCTTCCGTGATCCCATCTGCTTCATTTCCACAAAGCCTGTGCTTCCTGCTTTCTAGAGACTCACTCTTAGGTCCAGGTTCTGTATTTGCATAATTAAACTGCCTGCTTCTGTGTCAGGTATTCTCTTGGGCAACCTGTGCATATTATGCCATTTCATCTTCCAAACAGCTGCCTAGGGAAACAATTTGCACAATACCTACCATTTAGCATGGTGCCTGAGGCCTACCAGGTACTCTAAAGGTATTCACCTAAGAGATGAATGAGTATTTGTGTTCTGATCTCTATTTCCTACATGAGAAAATAGATCATTAGAGGGGTTAAGTAACATATTCAGTAGCAGTGGTGAAACCAGGACGCACATGAAGTCTCTTTGAATTCAAACCCTGTGATGGACAGCCTTGCCTCAGTTTCCACCTTCATCACCTGGGTAACTCAGTTGCTGAGTCCTCTGTTGCCCATACTGCATGCTCTTGATAATGATACCATAACTCCACAAGGATAATATAAAAGCCACTGTCCACATTCATTTTCTAACCTGGAACTCTACCTATATTGCAACCAAGATCATGTCAAAGGAAGATTTATATCAGATGAGTATATCCTTGCATGAGTATGCTTAGGTTTTTATTTATCCTCTGAGAGACTAAGTAACTGTTTCTTGAAGACTCCTCACTCACCAATAGAAGACTAAGACAGGTGTGAGAGGCTGGTGTCTGTGACCCTACACCTATGTCAATCAATGCAGCATATCTGTGTTATATATTAAAATATTACTCCAGATTTTACTTTCAAGGTGGTGGATGGATAGACAGATTATAGATAGGTAGATGGAAGGGTAACTGCAACAATTAAATGTTTATAAAATTTCTGCCTTAAATATAGCTCCAGATTTAATATTTTAGGAATGCTTCAAAATAACAAGTAAAAATATAGAATGAAGTCATTCTACAACTGACTCAGTAAAAATAAAATCAGCATTGTAGAGAGTTAATTATTAATTAAATGCTTCTTTTTAAAATGTTTGTAACAAACCCTACCCAACCACTCAGCCTGCCCTGTCCCAGTCCACAAGGAAAACTGGTCACTTGTCTTTACAACACTAAAGCAAGGGAGAAACTTCTCTGAGAAAACATCGTCCCTGCCCTTCCTGCAGGGTTGGGCTACCTTAAATGAATTACTGCATGCTTGATACTCACCATGTTTCAAGCTTCTGAAGGACTGTCAGAAAATGCATGAGTTGAAGTCAGGCTTATACCTCCACTGTCAACAGTCAGCCAGTGGTTGAAACTGAGTTATTCTCATTGCTGGTTATTAAATCATTAAGTGTCAAAGTTATTCACCCTGACAGTGCTCAGTGCTGTTCAGTTTTGTTTTTCAGCTGATGAATAAAATGTCTTGAAACCACAAGGTCTTAATAAAGCTAACAAATTATCACTCTTCTAAGAGGAACTCACCAAGGAGCCATAATTTACAACTTTAAGAATAATTGTTTGTTTACAGATACCAAACTTCTTTGCTAGCTCAGCAGGGAAAGGACAATCTTTTCAACAACTGAAGCCAGAAAAACTGGATATCCACATCCCCAAAAATGAAG